>CAUYPK010004136.1:0-22839 GCA_963574355.1 Loris lydekkerianus | reverse complement strand
TAGAGCCCTTCCTGCAATAGAAACAGTGACAATATTTCGTTTGATTACTTTCCCATCAAAACAATATTTATTCTAAATTTCTCATTTCAAAAAAAGAGAAAACTATGCGGAAAGGGCCAAGGAAGAGGAAGGGAGGTGGGAAGTTAGGGTGTAGGGAGGTTAATGGGTGGGATCACACCTACAATGCACCTTAGAATGGGTACAGGTGAAACTTACTAAATGCAGAATACAAATGTCTACATACAATAACTAAGAAAATGCCATGACAGCTACATTGAACAGTTTGATGAGAATATTTCATATTGTATATGAAACCAGCACATTGTACTTTTTGATTGCACTAATGTACACAGCTATGATTTAACAATAAATAATAATAATAATAAAGAAAAATAAATAAATAAATAAAATTTCATTTCAGAAGCTCTGTCTCTAGAGCACTAGACAAGGCCAAGGAGCCTTCACATTCCCAGGTTAAGGACAGCACTTCCCAGAGGTGTGTCTGGGAAACATGCAGCCTCATCCCCGACCTATGGTTGCTCAGAGGCTTGCCCTGGGGTTGCCTAGTCCTTCACAGTGAGCACTGCAGGGCACTGGACTTGCATCCTGGGCCCTCCTGAAATAACCTCATCGGACAAAAAAGCTCTGAGAGGTATAGGAAACAGCACTGCTGAAGATGGCATCAGCATGTCACAGAGTCCCCTATGGACTCGTGTCTCTATTCAGCCACTTGCCAGTGTCCTTGGCCAAGACACTCTCTCTGTCTGATGCCTGGTTTTTCCATCTGTAAACTGGTATGAAGTTTAAACAGAATAAAGTATGCAAGGCATTTATCCCTGCATTATGGGGCCTCATGAAGCTGTTAACTCAGAACCCAGCTTGCTCTGCTGTGCTTGCATGCAGAGTGACAGGATAGGGACCAGGTGGGGACAGACATCAGCGGGCCACGTCCCAACTACATGCCTTCACACAAAAACCTGATGTCTGGTGGCCCTCAGTCCTACCAGCCTCCTGGATTTCTCATCCTTAGGGCCTGATTGTCAACTCTGCAGGAAAAACTCACAGGAGACAAGGCATGGTCCTGCTAGGAATATAGACATTTAATGTTTCTCACATTGTGAGCTTAGAAGCAACAAGTACTAGAAATATTACTCTGGCTCCATAATGCGCCATACTCAGAAGTGGAAAGAAAGAGTGGGATTTTGAACTAGCAGGAGCACTAAACTGGAGATTAGAAGATCGGGGTCCAGGTCTGACTGAGTAACTCACAAGCTATGTGACTTCAGGCTAATACTATACAAGATTTGTTTGAGGTCCGGTTTCCCAGAAGCAGAGACTGAGACAGGGATTCAGATGTACATGGTTCATTGAGTGGGTAAGAGATTCTTTTTTTTTTTTTTTTTTTCCCTGCCGTTTTTGGCCGGGGCTAGGTTTGAACCCACCACCTCCAGCATATGGGGCTGGTGCCCTACTCCTTTGAGCCACAGGCGCCACCCGGTAAGAGATTCTTGGTTGAAAGGAAGTGAAAGGTGCAGCTCAGGGCAGGGACAGGGACTGAGGTAGGATGTGGTCTCTACTGGGGTCCAGCCTCACCTAACCCCACAGGTGCTATGGGGTATAATGGAATCACAGAGTTTTCTCTCCTAGAGACAAGAAGCTGAGCTGTTACGCACCCAAATCAGTAAGTCATTAACTAAATAATGCCCGCTGGGGTGGTCATAAACTTCCAGGTTCCTTCCACAGGCAGCTCCCACCAACCAAGGGCAGTACCTCAAGGCCAAAGGGTCAGCTGCAATGCCTGCAGCACTAGGGATGGGTCCCGAGGGCCAGATACTGATAGCAGCCTCCACAGAGTCGTGCTATACACACTCAGCAGTCAATAAATGCTGGTCGCATTGTGTCACAGACCAGGATTCCAATATTGGCTGTGCTGCGTTCTACCTCTGTACTGCGTTTTACCTCTGCCAAGTCTTTTTACCCTCTTGGGCTAAGCTTCCTGTAAAAGGAAAGGGATCTACCTGTTCTCTCTAAGGCTCTCCTAAGTCTCAAGCTCAGAATTCAAGGTTCTGTATTGAAGACACTGTTTTAGGACCTCCTGATCTCTCAGATTTAGCAAATCAAGATATGCAATGAAATGTTCAGATAATATAGGAGGCCTCACGAAAGCCACCCCCATGTTACCCAATTTTCTGTCATTCCAAAGATTTGCAGTCTTTTCATTAGGCCGGAGCTATCCATGTTTATTTATATTTCAAGTGTTCTTGAGGGGGGGTTAGTATATCTAGTATATGATGGCTCCATAATTTAAAAAAAAAAAAATCTTCAGGCTCTTCCATAACTGGAGGATCCTGGGAACTAATTATGGGGAATCAAACAGGGACGGGAATATTCTTGGCAGTAGGATACAGGTTGAGAGGATGCACGGTGTGCCAGGACAGGACAGAACATGAGTCATGGAACATTGCCAGCACTATTCCCACCACCTCACACCAGCAGTGCTGCTCTGCTAGGCCCAGGCATCACTCTGACATCTGCTTCTTTCCTTCTCACCCTTTTCCTCCACACCAAAACATATCTCTCCAACGTTCCACCTCCCAACCACTCAAGGTTCTTACTCTCTGCCAGGGACTGAAGGTAAAAGAAGCAGACAGCCTAACCCAAGCCCCCGCCTGATCAGCAGTGTGGGACGGTGACAGGGCACTGGCCTGGTAGGCTGCTGCACTGTTTGTAACTGTAACATTCATCCCTTTCCAGTATCAGCACCCTTGCAAGATGGCTTTGCTGCTCCTTCCATCAGAAAATGAAGTCTCTACCTACTGATCTGAGCTTGGCTGTGTAGCTTGCTTTAACTAATGGGTAATAGCAAATGTGATGCAAGCAGTGACATGAAAAGTGCTTGTGCATCAGGTTTTTCTCTCATGGGTGCTCTTGGGACACCCACAACTACCCCTGTGAAGAAGCCTCAGCTAGCCCACTGGTCCAGTTAGTCCCAGCACACTAGCCAGGTGATTGCACCATGTGAGTGAGGTCAGGTGAGATTGGCACGAGAACCACTCCACTGAGCCTAGACAACATCAGGTACTCATAGAAGTAATGAACTAAGTAAATAGTTGTTTTGTAATCCACTAAGTTTTGAGGAGGTTTGTTATGTGGCAACAGCTAATAATATAGTAACAAACTCATACCGTCAATTAGAGAGGCAGAGCAACATGGGGGCCAAGTCCTTGGGCTGGACTTTCTACTCCCCTCTTAGTCATAGCACCATTGTGGATGGGCCATTCTCCCCACCCACCCCACACTTAAATTTTCTCATGTTTAAAATGGAGGCAAGGTGACTGACCCTCTCAGAGTTGCATTGCTTGTTCTTATGTGACCTCAGAGTGTTGTCTATCCTCAACTCTTCTAATTTCCTGCCTTGAAGCAGAAACCCCCTCACCCATCATCTCTGCTTGACCCCACAGGACTCCAAGAGGATGTGTGACTTCCATCACAGCTCAAGAACCCACCCTCAATGGCCAATCTGGGGCTGGAGGGCAGGTGTTAGAGAAGCTTAGTATTTGGTGAGTGTGAGTGTGGGAACAGTTTATATAAATTTATGAAAAGCAAAACATAAGCTTCTCCCCAGGGAAACAGTAACAAGAAAGCACTCAGCTCCAGTTGAAAGAGAAGTTTTTGAAGCCGGAAAGTTTACTTAGAGCCTAACCAATCCCCTGAATCAACAAACTGGGGCTTTATCTTTGGGTATGTGGGTCATTCTGACTCTCTGAGTTCTGCTGACCACTCTTGGCCATGCTGGACCTCAGGGCAGAGCCCTTGGGCCAAAGGAGCATGAGGAGGCTGGAGAACAAGGCCCTGGGGACCAGGCCATGGGCCCTGCATGTGCTGACAGCCAGGGGTGAAGGGGAGAGGTGCCAGTGAGAGGGATGCAGCCCCACTGCTTTTATTTTTAAAACTCCTTATCATTTCTCTGGAGCTTATTTTTCCAAAAAGAAGAAACGCCTGAGGTTGAGTGGTGAAGGAGGCTACTCTCGTCCTTCTATGCCTCCAGGGACCTCCACTCGGCATGTCATTGCTCTGTGAGGACAGATTATATGCCCTATACTAGTTTGCAGAAGTTGATCAGGCCTAGCCCAATGCAGCCAGGATTCATTGAAATAAACCTTACATTTGACAAGTTGGATGGACTCAAATAGTAAATTCAGGATAACTCTGTTTGAAGAGGAAGAATTTGTTATTTGATAAAGGTACCAAATATTCATCCTCTTTAATGGGATAACTACAAGAGCACCACATTTGACACCGGAGACTTTACTAAAACAAATCTACTTTATGGAGCCTATTTGGGGACCAAAAGCAAGGGTCTCAGTAGGCAGCAGCATGGGAGGACGACTAATAGGTGTCAGGGATCTACAAGGCCCCCCTCCAGGAAAATGTCTATGAAACTTTTGCCAACCCACCTCCTAAACTACCCTTTCTAGGAGCTGTACCCTTTCCCAGGGACTTTCCAGCCACTGACAGGGAAGGACCTCTCTGTCTTATTTGGTTTCCCCAGAAGCAAACCCTGAGACGAGAATTCTAGAGCAAGTCATTAATTAGAAAGCTATTTTGGTAAATACCAGTAGAGGAGTGGGGAAGTGAAAAGGGGAATAGAACAGAAAGCTGAAAGTATGGTGCATGTCAACTACTGAATCATTGCTGGTGGGCAGTGGGAGTCCAGCTGCACTGGAGAAACTGAAGACAATTGTAGAACGTGACTGAAAACTCTCCCAATCAAGAGGCAAGGGAACAGGGGTATTTATTCACTGATTCCTGCTTGTCATTGGCTGAGAACTGCTTTGGTGGCATGAGGAGTTAATTCTCCAGTACTTCTAGCTCCAAGAGAAGAATGGATCTTGGCTTCCAAAAAAATAAACCCTTACCCAAAAAGATGTAGGGTTTTGGGTACAGCTGGAAATTGTTGGGTCTACATGCACAAGCACCACAATGGTATGGCCCAACGGCATGTGATCAGGGCACCAGTGGTGTCTATTACCCCATCCCCATTTTAAGGAAGATAGAGAGACAAGGATGAAAGAACATAGATAGGGTGCCAAAAGTGAGGAAGCTAGACATAAATGCTGGCCCTTTTCTGGTGTTTTTGTAAAGCTAATGCCTGTCCAAAATTGAATATGTTGGGACACAAAGCCACCAACAGATTCAGTAAAATATTAAAATATAAATTTTCAGAGCAATGGACCAATCCTACTTCACCCCACCTGCTGAAGGGACAGAGTCATTCTAGAGAATGAGGCAGGCAAAGATAAGGGCAATGGAGGCAGAAGTGTCACTTTGGTGCAAGAGTAGCAGAAGCACTGGGATCTAGTCCTGGCCCTGCCATCGCCTTGCCTGATTCTCTTCCTGGGTCTCAGTATTCTCATCTTTGAAATTAACCCACTGGATGAGAATCCATTTATCTTTCAATATCCCACAAACATTCTATATCAGTCAGGGATCACTTGCAGAAAATGGAAACTATTTCAACTATATTAACCAAAAATGGATCTCATGGATCTAAGCTACTGGGCACTTACAAAACTTTTGGAAGGGTTGAAAGAACCATAACACCCAAAACATCCCTTAGCAACATCCAAACCAATCACTCAGCAAGAGAGCTGCTTCCCCTTCTTTAAGAACTGACCATGGCCCTTCAAATCACGAGTAGTTTTTGATGATCCCCTTGAACTTACACATAGACTTTGTTGGTGACTTTCACTCATTAGTCTTTGGAAAGCTTGTTTCTGACTATGAAAAAAGAGAGCCACCTCCCCCCTTCACCTCACCCTACCATGCCCAGAAGCCTTGTCCTTCTGAAGCCAAACATCTCCTAGCCTACAGGAGAAAGGGCCTCAGAAGCAACATCTGAGATAGAGATTTGGGTGCACATGATTTATTGAAAGAAGGATGTCAGGGAAGAGGGAGTGAGAGAAGCAGACAGGGCAAAGGGAGGAATGGGCAAGCCTGTGGGCCTAGCTAGAATCTAGCAGGGAGCTCTGAGCATCAATGGACCCATTTGAGATATGAGAACCAGTTATCTATACCCTCATGTCAGCCACTGGCTGAAGGCTGTCCTTCACTAGCATTGACACACAATCTCTGAGGCAAGGTGGATTCCACTCTACTGAAGGCAATTCTTAGGAAAAAGAGCCCCCATTCACAGCCAACACACATAGAAGAGGAAAAAACGGTGCTCTTTCCCAGTAAAGGGCACCTGAGGAGGGCAGCAACAGCATCCAGTGCCAGGTATGCTCATGTTGTCAAGCTCACTGCACTGGATCCTTCTGTCTTTCAGAAGACTTCCCGAAAGAGCCAAACAGGTCCTGATTTTAAGGTGAATAAAAGGATAGTAGAATTGGTTCCTCTGGCTCCTTCACAGAGTCATGGGTATACCAAGAATCCAGCAGGTTTTCTGGCACACAGTTTCTCCAAGCAGTGTGCTCACATCCCACCCTCTGGCTGCACCTAGGGATCCACACTCTGGCTAAATCCAGGCCCCAGGAAACTGCAGTCCCCACAGCAGAGTCCAGTGGTCTTCCTGGTACTTACTCTTGGACTGGGGGGAAAAATGGCCTTTCAGAAAACTTTGCATGAGCATGGTTCTCACTGAGCCATAAGTAACCATATGAAATGGTTCTCTAACTCAAAATATGATTGAGAGCCTCTTTTTCATATTATTTTAATTAAATCATTCATATCCTACCAGTAGGAAGTATAATATCTCTCTCTCTCAAGCATGCTTCTCTTTGCAAATTTTCTTAGAACTGCAGAGCCTGCATCAGATTGAAGAGGGATCATTCCTACTTCCAAATGCCAACAAGGGGAGAATTGGAATCCCACCATTTCTAAGGATATATCTACTTTCTCTTCTTTTTTTTTTTTTTTTTTTTGTCATTGTCAAAGACTGGATGTACGTCCACTGCTGATGAACTTCCCTGGCCAAGATGCAGTTATGGCCCCATGTTTGGGATAAAGGCTGCAGATATTCTGACTTACAAGCCCATGTGCATGTGCACACATCATATCCCAAAGCTGACCACTGTAATAGAGGGCTCCCAGCCCCACACATATTGGACCAAAGCATGTTCTACTTCACAGACCCTTTGTTCTTCATACAGAGCCCCACCTTAGCCTAGTCAGTTCTAATCTTATAACCCATTGTCCTTCTTAACCCCTGGCTTGGTTCACCCCAACATATTTTCCTAACTTTGAATATCCAGGAAAAGAAGTTGGAATCTTTGTACCTTTTCTCAGAAAAGATCTTGGGACCCTGATGCAAGTAAGTTCTTCTACTCACCCAGAGATCTTCATAGCAAGAGTAGGCTTTCCCTTAGCTTTAAACAAAAGATTCATGACAGACACTCTGTAGTTATCTCCCATGCTGTTCACTAAATATTTCTGGCTCTTCATTCTTTCAAAATAGAATTTCACTTCTTTGCACATGTGTGGTTGGGGTAGGGCTGTGTGACCAATCTGGCCAGTGATGTGTAAATATGAGTGACACATGTCACCAGGGCCCTGTGCAGAATGAAGATATGGAGCCTCTTGTTCTGAACTTTTTAATCACTTCAAGAGGCAACAGCAGAGCATTAAAACAAGTATAAAGCCCTTCTGAGCATGGGGCCCTATGTGAGTGCACAACTTATATATATATATCCATGAAGCTGGCTGTGCATATAACTTCTGGATTAGACCATTTCATTACCTACATGATGTAGTTCAGAGATCTTCCTCACCTCTGGCAAGGAGACCTGCAACACTTAAGCCTATAGCTGCCCCATCAACCAAGGTCTGTGAGAGCTACAATGAGCACAGGTCCCCTACTCCCCTACCCATGATGGGAATGTAGCTTAGAAAGAAACAAACCTTTGTTGTTGGGCTTGGTTGTTAGTGCAGCACAGAGTTACATATCCTGATTGATACTCACCCTAACCCAAGACAAGAGGATCTTATTTGCCACTTATTTACTCAACAAGACAACCATGCAAACATCATTTCCAGGACCAAAAATATAACATCTGTCCTTTCCTGTCAATCTAATGAACGGCAAGTCCCTGCTCTGGGACTACTCGCATGAAAAATGCCAGCACAGTTTCTGACTCAAAATGATTGGAATTCGAAACATCCTAAATATAAGTATTTTGAAGTTTGCCAGTAAAAAATCCCTAGATTCTTGTTATACTCTACATTAGAAATCCCAACACAAAGGATTCTAAACAAAAACAAAATATTAACTCACAGGAACAGAGGTAAGGTAAGCTCTGACTCCATTTCTTGGAGATTCCCTCAGCTCTGCCCTCCTGTGAGAAGTTCTCACAATGACACCCAACAGCAACCTGGAGCAGTACTCTTCTTGGCTTCAAGTCTGGAGGACACAGAGAACTTTTCATCTGACAAGCGAAGTCCTTCTCTTCAGCCTCATTGGACCAAGCTAGATCATATCTTCCCTCCTCATCCAGTAACAATTGCTAAGGGCTGGTGCTGATTACTTCATTCATCAACACTGATTGAGCATTTATTGAGTGTGAGGAATTACTCTAAGCTCTGGAATTTCAGGAACTCAAATCTCAGTTTTGAAAACAACATTGAGAGGAGCTGGGATGGGTTCTCTGTGAGTGGCTTCAACTATTCAGAACCACTCCACTCCCTTCCCATATCCACCCCATTTCCTTCCCATCCTCCTTTACTTACATAGACTGAGTGGAGTGGGAGGGAAGGTTATGAGCACAGTGCTGGAGTTCTGCCAGGAAATGAGAGTGGGAATAGGTGTTGGGCAGTCAGCAGTGCCAATTCTACTTCTATTTCCAAAAAGACTTATATAGGAGAAACTCCACATGACCACCTCCCTCTATTGGCCACCTCCTTACATTGACCTAATTTTCATAGACCAGACATGTATCACACGTTCATATCAGTACAATAGGCCTAGTTCCTTATGTTGACCACCTCCATATGTTGACCAGTTGGTTACACTCCTTCGGGTGGTCAACTTACACAAGTTCTACTGTATTTTGAAGCATGTGAAATCTAATTTTTCCCAAATGTTTTAAGCAGCTGCCATAGCTCTCTCAGATCAAAACCAAACTCCCCTCCTTAGCAGGCTGTTGCCTTTCTCCATTCTGCTACCCCTACCTCCACCAGCCAGATTCTTGGGACTCCCTGGCCCCTCCCCCCTGTCCTCCCTACCTTGTCTCAAAACAATCTCCCCAGATCAACTTCTTTCAAGGTTTGGCCATAACACTAGGCTCAAGACCCAAAACCCTCTGCCTTCTATTTCCAATTATTGACTTTAATAATTATTTAACTATAAAACTAATACCCATTCATCATAGAAAATTTGAAAATTTTAATGAATAAAAATAACCATTTTCTCCCAATAAACATTTTAACCTATATTCTTCCAGTCTCCTTTCTATATATTTTTATGTAGTCAATGTCATGATATATAACCAATTTTATATCTTAACTTTTCTCTTAATGTGATATTTATATAATATAGCATTTCCCTAATATTTTAACAAAATATTTATAAGCATTTTATGACTTAGTGATAATATATCCTCAGTTTATAGTTTCTTCAATCTTTCCCTTTCTGTTGAATGGAAATGTTTCCAGTTACTATTACAATGAGGAAAAATTATTTTCATACAAGAGCTATTTTCATTACCTAATTGTCTGCTTAAAATAAATTCCCAGATATGGAACCACTAAATCATTAGACATAAAGCAAGCACATGAAAATATTTCTTCATCATTTTTCCTATGTATTGTGAAAATGTTGCAAAAGATGTTATGCTATTGACACTCCATTTGCAACTTGTTGTTTACGTATGAATAAACAACATACTTGTTGCATGTATGAGTTTCCTGTTGCTGCTATAACAAATTACCACAAATTGGGGGGCTTAAAACAACACAAAGTTATTATTCTCTTGTGATATTTTGCAGGCCAAACTTTTTAAATCAGTTATGTTGGGATAAAGTCAAGGCATCAGAAGGCCTGATTCCTTTTGGAAGTTCTAGGGGAGAACTCATTTTCTTGCCTTTTCTAGATCCTGGAAGTCACCTCATTCCTTGGCTCCTCACCCCTTCCTTTCCCTACTTCAACATTTTGCTTCCATTATCACATCTCCTGCCATTCTTCTGTTTAAAATCTCTCCATGCCTCTCTCATAAGGACACTTGTATAATAATTATATTTAAGATCCTACTTAGATAATCCAGGATAATCTCAATCACATCTGCAGCATCACTTTTGCTTTAGAAGGTAATTGCTATGGTTTGTATGAACCATATAGCTCATGTGCTATAATCTTAATTCCCTGGGCAACAGTGTTGAGTGGTGGAACTTTTAAGAGTTGATTAGGTCATGAGGGCTCTGCTCTCATGAATGGATTGATGCTGTTGTGAAAGAGTGAGTTCATTATTGCCAGAGTGGGTTCTTGATAAAAGGATGAGTTCAGCCCCACTACCCGTCCCTCTCTCAAACTCTTTTCCTTTTCTACCTTAGACCATGGGATGACACAGCAAGAAGACTTACCAGGCATGGTGGCTCTTGTTTGTAATGCTTGCTAGCACTCTGGAAGAAAAATTAGCCAGGCATGATGGCACATGCCTGAAGCCCTGCTACTTGGGAAGCTGAGGCAGGAAAAGCATTTGAGCCCAGGAGTTGGAGGTTGCTATGAGCTAGGCTGATGCCATGGCACTCTAGACTGGGCAACAGAATGAGATTCTGTCTTTAAAACAAACAAACAAAAAAGACAACAACAACCAATCGGTACCTTCCGATTGGACTTCCCAGCCTCTAGAACTGTGAGAAATATATTTCTTTTCTTTATAAACATTCCAATCTTTAGTATTAGGATATAACAACACAACACAAATTGGGCTTAAAAAGTAATCATCATCACTCTCAGGGATTATGATATGGATATCTTTGGAGGCTAGTAGTCAGCCTACCAACACCCTTGCCTATATTAGATATGTATAATGCCATTTTTCTTTCTTTCTTTTTTTTTTTTTTTTTTTGTTGTTGTTGTACTTATTTGATGGGTGGGTGACATAAATGACAAGAAAATTTGCATTGTATTATTTTTTCCATTTATATTTGATCTTTTGTGACTTGTTTTGTCCTCTACATGTCTATTGGGTATTCATACCATGCAGCATGCTTACCAAATCAAGCATCCTTTTTATATATCAAGAAAATCAACCTTTACTTGGTTGTGCGTACTGTGAATATCTTTCCCCCAGTTGATTGGTTGGTATTTTGATGTTTATGTGGTTTTAGCAGCAATTTTTTTCTTTTATACTCTTTTGTAATTTATTTTTTAATTTATATAAAGTTTTCTCTTTTGGGGTACAGTCCTATGAGTTTTGACAAATGCATATAGTTAACATAACTACTTTGTCTCTCTACTTTGGTGGTGTTTATACTCTTCCATAACTATTTTGATTTTTGTCTAATTATGGAGGAGTAGGAGCCAAGAGAGTTATAGGCATAATTTTTAAATGTTATTTAATAAAATTTGCAACTTTTCTTTTATGATCTCTCTCAACTCCTTTAACCTTATTCAGTATTCCCCATCTGGAGATTATTTTGTGCTTTATATTATACTTTGTTCTCTAATCCACTAAAATTTGTCTTGGTGTACAGTAAGATGAGACTTTAAATTGATTTTTTTTCCAAAATTGCTAAACTATTGTCTCAGCACCATTTATTGAATAATCCATTTCTTCTGTACTGTTCTCTGATTCCTCCCCTGGGAGGCATTTTAAGGTACAATTTCAGAAGGCTAAATAAACTCTTGCAGTTTTTTTAAATACTGAATTTTCTCATTCTAATACACCAAAAATAAATTCACTATGTTAGCATCTTTATTAATAATTTTTAACATAATCTGGAGTCCCATGCCCACAATAAATTAGAAATATTAGGGTTTTATGTCATCATTTTTATTTTCCAGCTATCTAGTGGAGCTAAGTGAAAAATAACAAGTTCAGCTGAGCAACTAGTTATCTTGGGATTTCAGATAGCATCTGTGTAGAATGTTTTAATTGGTGGTGAATGGCACGAGGGCGTACATGCATGTGCATGCCTGCATGTATGTGTTTGCATGTTGTTTGCTTAAGCCTGTGTTTGTCAAAGTGTGGACCCACATCCAGCAGCATCAGCCTCACTGGGAACTTTCAGAAATCAGAATATCAGGCCCCACTGCAATTTACTGAATGGAAAGGTGCCTTTTAACAAGATCTCCAGGTTGCCATGTACATTAAAGTCCAAGAAGCCAAGCCTTCCTGCTTGGCTTGGCTATAGCTCCCATTTGAATATATTCTCTCTACAAAGCAAGTTATTTTAATCATAGCAGGCTATTATTAATATGCTAATTAAGATAAGAAATGAGAGTGGCTTGTACCAGAGTGTGGCAGTGGAGAAGGTAAGAGGTGCTCATATTTTAGAGATATTATGGAAAGTGAGCCAGTAAGATTGTCTAACATACTGTATTTGAAGGACGAGAGAAAGAAAAGAGTCATGGATAAAGTCAAGGTCAAAATAGACTTCAGTTTTTAAGAAAGGAAAATTTTTATTCACTCTACTTTCCTGGAAGGCTTTCCTCCAGGAAGGGAATAATCATGACCAAGCTGGAGCCAATGGAATCACACAGTGAGAAGAGTCAATGGGAGGAGGTAGAGCTGAGGAGGCTTCAGCAGCATGGAAGGTGGCTGGGAGGTGATTGCTTCCATAATCTTCCAAACTTTCCCTAGAATTACCAAACTTTCAAAGCACTATGTGTGATCAGATTTCTGTGGAAATGGGCTTTGTGCCCATTTGTGCCAATTTGAGAACATCAGTAGGAAATATGAACTCTCAGGAGCCATAAAATTGGGGTTTCCAGCCACATACAGTCAGATATCCCTTGAGCAGGGCCCTTGACTGCCAACATCAGAGTTTTAAGATAAGTTTACTCTCATGTTTTATCCAGGTCTCTTCACCAAATGGGTTGGTGTCTTAAAAATAGATGGCTTTACACTTTTTTACAGCCCCAGAGACTTATACTTGCTCCATACACAGCCCTCAAACTGGACCTGATTGGATTAGATTAACTTGGACTTTGTAAAGCTTCTGAAAATTTAACCTAAAGTCTAGTTCCTTAGTTTGGAGCTTCCCAGAAGCAGATCCTGAGGCAAGAATTGACATGCAAGTAGTTTATTTGGGAAGTGATCTCAGAGAGCACCAGGAGGGAAGTGGGAAAGTGAGGGGGAGACAGTCGGGAGTGAGACATTAGTGAGCAGGGGAGACCATTGGGAAAGACAGGGGAGACAGTCGGGACTGAGACATTAGTGAGCAGGGGAGACCATTGGGAATTCAGTTCTGCTGAAGAACTCTTAGAGACAGAGTAGAACACACATTAGAGTTGCCCCATATAAGAATGAGGAAGCTAGAGTATATATCCATCAATTCTCATTGTCATTAATTCTGGGATGCTCTTGGGACTCCCGCACTCCAGCCTGCTTTTGCCTGGGCCATGCAGATTCCAAAAACAAGAGCACCTTCAAACAGACAGCCTCAGGTGCTTGTACCAGAAAGCACTGGGTGAGTAATAGAATAGTATGGCAGGGCACCAAGAGCAACTGCTCACCTAATTTTCCTCCTTTTGTTTTTCAGTGATAAAGAAAATGCTGGTTCACAGAGTAACTGAAAAGAATGTCTGCATCAGTTCTCATCTCTTTTCTTTTCTCTCTTCTCGCCTTCCTCCTCTTCCCTCCCCACTGCCCTCTTTCTCTCTAACTCTCCTCTGCTTTCCTTAGTATTGGCTCCATTCTGAGCAGAGCTTCGTGTCTTCATGGGTCCACTGCAACAAAGCCTCCAGTGTACTTTCAGTCTTACACTACCCTTACACTTAGCAATCCCAGAAGAAAGAGCTTTGCCTTCCCAATAGCTTCAACAAAAGTCTCATTGGACCTGCCCAAAATATTTGCCCATGTCTAAAGGGGCTGTGGAGACAAAATGTGACCTGAAAGTTTGGGGTTGTATGAACCCTGAACCTGGGAAGTTGGAGTTAACTCCACAGTCACAACATAGATAAAATCAACTTAAATGGGGTCAACAACAACAAAAAATTGAATGAAAAATAATTATCCATCCCACTAATGGATGAGCTGGAACTACTAAAACCAAGGTCTTTACTGACCAACCAGAAGGTTTTTCATCAAATTCCTTGCCACAACTCAGGGTCCCCTTTCACCAGTCCCAAGCAAAGCTGTGTTAAAGTCTGTTGGAGGTCAGAGCCCCAGGGTCTCTCGTGCTCACCAGCATGTAAAGGCGGCTTCCCAGCTTGACCCAGGTCATTCCTGTAGTAGCCCCTCCCTGCTCTGGCTGGGAGATGGCTGCCAGGATTCTAGCCTCCCTTTCCACCAGCTTTTTCCCTTCTGGGATTTCCTTGAGTCAAATGTTCTTTGAGTCTTTGGCTGGTCTTGCTGAACTTTTTCCAAGTCCTGTTTAATTCCTTCAATGGATAAAAGTATTCCAGATTCAGGATGAACAGAGGGATGCTTGAGAAATGAAATTCACATAGTCATTATGCACACATGAGGCTCACTGCAAAGTCAGATTGTAGAATCCCCTAGGATGCAGGCTATAGAACATAATCTGTCCCATAGGAGATGCAGAGGTCACATGCCCTCAGGGCTCCAGCTCTGAATGGGCTGTACTCAGGGACACCCATTCTCTTTGCAGGTCTTCTTGAGGCAATGGCACCTGTACAATATTGAAATTAAATTTAGGGGTTAGGCTAATAGCCAGAGTAGCGAAATCAGTCAATGGCCAGAGGGAGGTATTCTCTGAGGCTAGGACTGGTGGTTAGTCTAAAATGACATTAGAAGGGTGGGCACAATGACTCAAACCTATAATCCCAGCATTCTGGGAGCCTGAGGCAGATGGATTGCTGCAGCTCAGGAGTTAGAGACTAGCAAAACCCTGTCTCCACTAAAAATAGCTGGGTGTTGTGGTAGGCGCCTGTAGTCCCAGCTACTTGGGAGGCTGAGGCAGGAGAATCTCTTAAGCCCTAGAGTTTGAGGTTGCTGCAAGCTGTGATACCACTCTACCTAGGGTGACAGAGTGAGACTGTCTCAAAATATAATGCCATTAGAGGCCCTTATATGGCTCCAAGGAATGGGCCAAGGTTAAGTTTCTCTCACTGGGAAGCAGATCAAGTGCTGTGTCAGGACAAAGGTTTGCAGATGTGGGTTTTACCTGGTAGAAGAGTGGCCCTTTATCCCAATATCCAAACCATTTTGTAGTAAACTTTCAAATCAAGACATGTCTTTTGGCAATGGTCAGTGCCTAACAAACTTCATGGTCACTTCAAGTTCACTTTAACCTCTCTCCTCTTTAGCCCAAGAGCCCCCAGGTCCCCTATCCCTTCCCTCAGCCTTGCCTGCTTCCAAGTCCAGTCCCTCACCTGCACCCCCAATTGTCAAGTGTGTTTCCCTTCCAGTACTTCCTTCAGGCACTTCTTGATTGCTCTGCATACATGATACACCCGCTCCCCAGCCAGAAAAAGGAGTCTTTGGGCAGAAAATCACAATCTGTTCAACTGTGAGCTGCTTTCGGTGCAGAGAGCTGCTACTGAAAAGTGTAAATGATGGCCCCCAGAGACAAGGGCACAGAGGAGATGTTCAGGGCAGGTTTATTGAAAGCAGAGAGTAAACCACGCACCTGGGCAGTGCAAAGGTGGCCTCTGCATTTGGGAGCAGTTAGAGGCCCCTTTTATATGGAGCCATAGAGGGGTGGGCAAATTCCACAGCTTGCCTGGAAAGTTAGGGTCATTTGGCATAAACTTCTGGGGAGTGGGCCAACCAGATCTTTTGTGTCTTTGCCTTGGGAAGAGAGGAGGAGGAAGAAAAGGGTTTGTGTGTGGCTGCATTAGGCCCCCCAACAGTTACAGTCCTCATGGTCAATATCACCAGCATCCATCACCCCAGTGAGCACTAAGGACTAGCCAATGACTTAGCCCCATACAGGACTGTGCCATTGGTACAGAAGAAAGACTGCTGTCCCTAGCCTGGAGCAGGTAAACAAAAATAGATAAACAAAGCTCATACCTACAGCAAGATGGAGACTTTATCAGATGACTGGTGGCCCCTGGCCTAACAAGTCTTTCTTACAAACATGGGCAATAAGGAAGCAAAGATGGCAAGAAAATCCATCCTTGGGCAACCACACGTGGGCCTTAGACAACGCAAGGATTTGGGCAGGCAGCAGGCAGAGGGCAATACAGGCACACCCCTAGTTGAGTGCAGGGCTGGCAAGGTAGGTCAAAAACAATTTAATCCATCAACCAAATGTGCATTAGCTCCTACTTGTCACATGGTGCTGAAAGCAGCAGTTTCAGTTTGATTAATAAGTGATAGGGACTCATTGAAGCTTGTTGAGCAGGAGAGGGGCATGATGAAAGTTATTTACATTTGTGATAGTGCCCCTATCAGGAGGAAATATGGTGTCCCCAGTACTTTTTTGCAGGTAAAGCATCTTTTGCTGTCTTCCTCATAAGTAATCACAGCAGTTCCCTCAGCTCACCCCTGCATCTCTACCTGACTGGGAGTACCAGGAATTAACTCCTCAGTAGCAGAGAAGGCAGGAGCTGGTGGAGATGTCTCAGCTTCCCCATTCCTCTGGGGGACAATCCTGATGGCTGAGCCATGCATTTGCTCTGAGGGGCCCTGGAAGAACTGAGCCCCAGTTACCCACCTGTCCATTAAAGCACTCTTCCCTGTCTCACCTCCCCTCTCCTTCCAGGGATTTCTGGGCTTACCTCTCAGAGAAACTCCTTGGATCCAAATTGTTGTCTCTGGGTCAAGGTTACTAGTAGTAACATAGGGTACTACACGAAAGCAACATGTACACAAAGCTCAAATGTGAGAATTGCCTGGGAGAAGAAATAGTTAATAAACTGTCTTTTGGATTCAGGGAGGCTGATTGGAAAGATTCTCAGAGCAGGCTAATGGAGGCTGAAGACATAGAATGCTGATAATAGGAGCCAAATTTTTCTTCCTTCCTCCCCTTCCTCCCTCCCTCCCTTCCCTTTCTTTCTTTCTTTCATAAAGCAATAGTGGTGAAAACAACACATCTGTAAATCACTGTGTTAAGGTAAAGGCATCTTTAAGTAGAACTTACCCTGGGCGCCAAATTAGAGTATTAATTGAGGCAGAGTGAAAGTTGTCAAACAGAGAAATAGCACCTGCCTCCTTCTGACTATGCTCAGACTCTGATCCTGTCACCCTGTCTTCACTTCTGTGCTCTGATTACTTCCCGCACGCTTATAAGTAGCACACTCCACTATGCTTCCCCTCCATCCGCACGCCCTCCCCAGGAGCCTACACAGATGGTCTCATGGTCTCGTGGGAGAGGGCCTGGAACACACACTGGCAGTGCCTCATGCATAGCCTTGGCTTTGCCACTGCAACTCCCGTGCCAGCTGCCAGCACTGTCTCTCTGGCCCTCACGGTCTGCTTTGGTGCCTATGACACAGGGGAGGGCCAGACTCCCTGGGGTCAGCTCTTCCCCAGGGACTGCTGGCAGGCAAAGGATAAATATGCAGCTTCCTCCCTGTCTGACAGGGATGACTTGAGGCCCACACTCTGTGCTGACTCCCAAGGTTCCCCAGGTGGATTGAGCCCCAGTTGCCCCCATGGGAATTAGGTTGATAACTCATCCTGTGTGGGCTTCCTTCCCCTCCCAGTCTCACCCACTCCCCAACCTCTAGTTCCTGGGACCACCTCCCAAGTAAAGTGCTTGACTGCTCTTTGGGGAACCCAACCTCAGATAGGAGAGGTCCCCTCTCCTCTCAGATCCTCTAGTCCAGGGTATGATATTACCTGTCCTCTCAGAGAGAGGCACGTAAGACAAGATGGAGTTCAAATTCCTTAGCCCAGCATTTGAACAGGTAACAGGAAAGCAATCAAGATTCATCTGATGGTGATGGAGATAGCATTGTTTTCTGGAAGTTGAAGACTCAATACATGTGGGCTAATCTTACTGGAGTTAGATGATATCTCAAAGTAATTTTAATTTGCATTTCTCTGATGGTTAAGGATGATGAGCATTTTTTCATGTGTCTGTAGGCCATGCACCTGTCTTCTTCAGACAAGTTTCTCTTCAAGTCCCTTGCCCAGCCTGAGATGGGATCACTTGTTATTTTGTTGCTAATACATTTGAGTTCGCTGTGGATTCTGGTTATTAAACCTTTGTCAGCGACATATCCTGCAAAAATCTTCTCCCACTCTGAGGGCTGTCTGCTTGCTCTAACTCACTATGTTCTTGGCTGTGCAGAAGATTTTTAGTTTGATCAGGTCCCAGTAGTGTATTTTTGATGCAGCTTCTATTGCCCGGGTGGTCCTCCTCAAAAAATATTCGCCCAGGCTGATTCCTTCAAGAGTTTTCCCTGTGCTTTCTTCTAGTATTTTTATAGTTTAATATCTTAAGTTTAAATCTTTAATCCAGTGAGAGTCTATCTTAGTTAAAGGTGAAAGGTGTAGGTCTAGTTTCAGTCTTCTAGAGGTTACCAGCCAGTTCACCCAGCACTATTTGTTAAATAGGGAATCTTTTCCCCATTGAATGTTTCCACAAAATCCCAGAGATGTTGGCGCAGATGTGGAGAAAAGGGAACATTTCTGCACTGCTGGTGGGAATGCAAACTAATACGATCCTTTTAGAAAGATGTTTGGAGAACACGTAGAGATCTAAAAATAGATCTGCCATTCAATCCTATAATTCCTCTACTAGGTATATATCCAGAAGACCAAAAATTGCACTATAACAAAGATATTTGTACCAGTATGTTTATTGCAGCCCAATTCATAATTGCTAAGTCATGGAAAAAACCCAAGTGCCCATTGACTCATGAATGGATTAATAAATTGTGGTATTTGTACACCATGGAATATTTTGCAGCCGTAAAGAAAGATGGAGACTTTACCTCCTTCATGTTTACATGGATGGAGCTGGAACATATTCTTCTTAACAAGGTATCCAAAGAATGAGTACCCAATGTACTCAGCCCTAATATGAAACTAATTTATAGCTTTCATATGAAGGCTATAACCCAATCTTAGTACAAGAATATGGGGAAGGGGGCAAGAGAGAGGAAGGAAGGGGGAAGTAGAGTGATTGGTGGGTCCACACCTAGGGTGCATCTTGGAAGGGTGCAGGTGAAGTTTACTAAGTGTAGAGTATAAGGATTTGAACACAATAATTAAGAAAATGCCATGAAGGCTATGTTAACCAGTTTGGTGAAAATATTTCAGACTGTATATGGAACCAGCACATTGTACCTCATGATTGCATTATTGTACACAGCTATTATTTAATTTAAAAAAAATGAGAAGACTCAATACATGTGAGAACATCATAGCTACTGTCTCCCGAGAGTTTTGCACAAATCAGGAGTTTATTAATTTGATTTGATCTGAGTGACTACCCAATGAGGTGATATTTACTCCAAATGACAAATAAAGATTTTGAGGTTTAAAGAGTTTAAGGAACTTGCTCAAGGTCACAAAGAAAGTTAGTGATGGAGCCAGGATTTAAATCCCATTTGATCCCGAATTCTGTTATACCTATAAGCAAAATGTCCTTTTAAATAAAAAAGTATCCTTTTTATTTCAGAGCATGGTTGCATCCTGAAACTGGAGGGAGTTACCTCTTTCTACTTCCTACCTTGGGGACTCACCTTCCATACTCAGCTCAGGCTTCGATCCATTTTGGAGCATTCTCTCTCTTCTCAGAACCTAAGCCTGGGCTAAAATGCTCAGGACCCCACACAGGTGCCCCAAACCAAACCCTATTGTGATTCTGCTTTTGCTTAGCTGCCTGCCCCTCAGTTCTTCACCCTATTCTACATCCCTGAGCCAGGAGCAGGGCCTGCCCGACACACAGGACATAGTGTGTCCTCTCCCTCACAAAGGCTTCAAGGAGATTCCCCACCACACCTGCCAAAGGCCTGGTTTGCCTCAGGACACCACATAACAAGAGCAATGGTGAGGTCTCGATAAACCACAAGCAAGCTACAAACAGAGCACTGTGTCTCTCTGCACATCTTAGCCAACTTGCCCCTTCTCATTCCTGAGATTCTGTTTCCTTCTGTTCATTAGAAATGAGGGCATTGATCTCAGTGACCTCTGTAGACCCCCACCACCACCACTGCATCTCTAGCAAGGGATGATTCTAGGGATGTTCCAGCAAGTGCTTTGGGATATCTCAACAGGTGACAAAGGACTATAAGGTATCTTCTTACTTGCTAAGCTAGTGTTTTTCAGCCTTTTTTAATCTCACAGCACACTTAAATTATGTTGATCAAAAAAGGAGTAAAGGAAGAATATACTTACTGTGCTTTGAACTTCTTTTGAAAATAATTTAATTAATGATCTTTAAAATTTTTCCCAGACTGCTGGTAGGATTTCAAACTAATACAACCTCTATTGAAAGAAGTCTGGAGCGTTCTTAAAGAACTAAAAGTCAACCTTCCATTTGAACCTGCATTCCCATTACTAGGTATATATCCAAAAGAAAAAAAAAATCATTTTACCACAAGGACATTTGCACCAGAATGTTTATTGCAGCTCAGTTCATAATTGCCAAGACGTGGAAGTAATCCAAGTGCCCATCAACCCATGAATGGGTTAACAAACTGTGGTTGGTATATGTATACCATGGAGTACTATTTAGCCACCTGCGGTGCATCTTACAAGGGTATATGTAAAACTTGGTAAATGTGGAATGTAAATGTTTTAGCAAAATAACTAAGAAAATGCCAGGAAGGCTATGTTAACTAGTGTGATGAAAATGTGTCAAACGGTCTATGAACCAAGTGTATGGTGTCCCACGATCATATTAATGTACACAGCTATGATTTAATTAAGAAAAAAGAAAAGGCTTTAAAACTAAACAAATGCAAATGAGCCTTCAGTGTATTGTAATGTTTTTCCTGGTGGAAGGATTTGCCTTCATGTTGATGGTTATTGACTTTTGAGAGAGGTGCGTGCTGTAGGTTGGGAGATGTGCCAATTTCTTAAAAGAAGAAAAAATATATTTCTTAAATACTAAGGCTTGAAATTTGAAATTATTCTTTGATCCATAGGCTGCAGATTGAATGTTGTGTTAGTAGGCATGAAAACAATATATTGTCAGCAAAGAGTGATATTTTGACCTATTCTGCCCACATTTATTATTATTATTTTTATTTCAGATTAGTATGAGGCATAAATGATTAGGTTACATTGTTCGCATTTGTTAGGTAAAGTTCAAGTTTAGTTGAGCCCTTCACCCTTACATTGTGGCCACTAGGTGTCAACTTTGCAATCCTCCTGGCTTCTTCCCCATTGCCCTCACTTAAACTTAATTGTGTTTTTCTATTTTGTGGTCATGTAGTTGTTTATCTATTGGTATCATATTAGTATGGACTACACTGAATACTTGCTTTTCCATTCTTGTGAAACTTTACTAAGGAGAATGTTCTTCAGTTCCATCCAGGTTAATACAAAAGTTGTAAAATCTTCATCTTTTTAAAGGCCAAATAGTATTCCATGGTGTACATATACTATAGTTTATTAATTCATTCATGGGTTGATGGGCACGTGTGTTGATTCCATTTCTTGGTGATTTTGAATTGAGCTATGATAAACATTCTAGTGCACATGTTCTTATGGTGAAATGACTTTTTCTTCTTCCTGGGTCAATACCTAGTAAGAGGATTGTGGGACCAAATGGAAGGTCTACTTTTAGCTCTTTGAGGAATCTCCATACTACTTTTCACAGAGGCCATATTAGTTTGCAGTCTCACCAGCAGTGTAAAAGTGTTTCCTTCTCTCAGCATCCATGCCAGCATCTGTAGCTTTGGGACTTTTTGATATAAGCTATTCTCACTGGGGTTAGGTGATATCTCAAGGTGGTTTTGCTTTGCATTTATCTGATGATTAGGGATGATGAGAATTTTTCATGTGCTTATTGATCGTTTGTTGATCTTCTTCAGAGAAAGTTCTGTTCTTGTCTCTTGTCCAGTTATAAATGGAATTGTTTGCTCTTTCTTTGTTGATTAGTTTGTTCTCTATAGATTGTCATTATCAGCCCTTTGTCATATTTGTAGAATGCAAATATCTTCTTCCATTTTTAAGGTTATCAGTTTGCTTTAGTTGTTGTACCCTTAGGTGTGTGGAAGATTTTTAGCTTGATCATGTCCCATTTATTTATTTTGGTGTTGCTGCAACTGCCAAAGACGTCTTCATAAAATCTTTTCTGATTTTATGAAGGCTGATACTGATAATGTTGAGAACTTATCCTACACCTTTTTCTTAAATTTTTTTTTTTTTTGTCATTTTGTGTCTTAAATTTAAATTTTTTTATCCAATGAGAGTTCATTTTTTTATGTGGTGAGAGATGCAAGTCATTTCAGTCTTCTACAGATGGCTAACCAGTTCTCCCACAATGATTTATTAAATAAGGATTATTTCCCCCAGTGTATGCTTTTGTTTGGTTTATCAAAGATCAGACGGTGATACGTGCTGGGTTCATCTGTAGGTTCTCTAGTCTAATCCATAGATTGATTTTTATGACAGTACCATGCTGTTTTGATCAATATAGACTTGTAGTATAACCTGAAATCTAATAATGTGATGCCTCCAGATTTGCTTTTATTTCTTAGAAATGCATTGGCTATTCAGGATTTTTTATGGTTCCATATGAAATGAAGTACTATTTTTTTCAAGTTCTTCAAACTATGATGCTGGTGCTTTGATGGGGATTGCATTAAAC
>CAUYPK010004133.1:0-17572 GCA_963574355.1 Loris lydekkerianus | reverse complement strand
AGAGAACCAAGAGATGGATCCAGCTACTTACCGTTATTTGATCTTTGATAAGCCAATTAAAAACATTCAATGGGGAAAAGATTCCCTATTCAACAAATGGTGCTGGGTAAACTGGTTGGCAACCCGTAGAAGATTGAAACTAGACCCACACCTTTCACCATTAACTAAGATAGACTCCCACTAGATAAAAGACTTAAACCTAAGACATGAAACTATAAAAATACTTGAAGAAAGTGCAGGGAAAACTCTTGAAGGAATGGGCCTGGGTGAATATTTTATGAGGACTCCCCGGGCAATTGAAGCAGTATCAAAAATACACTATTGGGACCTGATCAAACTAAAAAGCTTCTGCACAGCCAAGAACATGGTGAGTAAAGCAAGCAGACAGCCCTCAGAATGGGAGAAAATATTTGCAGGCTATACCTCCGATAAAGGTCTAATAACCAGAATCCACAGAGAACTCAAATTTATTATCAAGAAAAGAACACGTGACCCCATTTCCGGGTGGGCAAGGGACTTAAAGAGAAATTTCTCTGAAGAAGACAGATGCAAAATCTACAAACACATGAAAAAAAGCTCATCATCCTTAATCATCAGAGAAATGCAAATCAAAACTACTCTGAGATACCACCTAACCCCAGTAAGAGTAGCCCACATAACAAAATCTCAAAACCAGAAATGTTGATGTGGATGTGGAGGAAAGGGCACACTTCTACACTGCTGGTGGGAATGCCCACTAATACGTTTTTTCTGGAAGGATGTTTGGAGAATATTTAGAGACTTAAAAATAGACCTGCCATTCGATCCTATAATTCCTCTACTAGGTTTATACCTAGAAGACTAAAAGTCACAATATAACAAAGACATCTGTACCAGAATGTTTATTGCAGCCCAACTCATAATTGCTAATTCATGGAAGAAGCCCAAGTGCCCATCGACCCACGAATGGACTCGCAAATTGTGGTACATGTATACCATGGAATACTATGCAGCCTTAAAGAAAGATGGAGACTTTACCTCTTTTATGTTTACATGGATGGACCTGGAACATATTCTTAGCAAAGTATCTCTGGAATGGAAGAAAAAGTATCCAATGTACTCAGCCCTACTATGAAGCTAAACTATAGCTTTGACATGAAGGCTATAACCCAACTATACCACAAGACTATGAGGAAAGTACCAAGGAAGGGGAAAGGAGGGGGGAGGTTTGGGGGAAGGGAGGGTGATGGGTTGGGCCACATCTATGGTGCATATTTTTATCTATAATAAAAAATAAAAAATAATAAAAGAAAAATAATGCTACATAATGTCATCACGACCATGTGATTTGCATCATTTTAACTTTCATGTCCTTCAAAATACAAAGCTATCCAGTTCTAGTAACAATCTCAGTATCCAAGCTTCACTGCATTTGACATCATTAAAACACTGAAGAACAATAACATTCATATTTTCTCCCCATTTATTTAAGATAATGATATAACGATATACAAACATTTTTCATAGTAGCCATGGTACTTTATGATATTGTATGATTTTTGTTTTAGTTCAGTAACTCTGAGTTTTCGATTAATAGATATTAAAACAATCATGAAAATTGTAGAAAAATGTATTTTATATTTTGAATGTCTTTTCAAAGATAAATAATTGGGCTGATTTCATTAGAAAATTCTGACACTTATTATTCATATCTATAATATGGATCCAATCATTTTAATTATACAGAGATAAAATTAAGTCTATTAGTTGCCATATTAGTTGCCAATAAAATGTAGTAAATTGTCTCCCTTCTATTTTTCTTTCTCATATCTAGTGCCCTAAACTGCAATAATGTCCACATTAAATTAGGATGATTTCTCTGAGCTTTTTCATGTTTCTCAGGTTCAATCATGTGTTTCTAAGTAGAGACATTGTCAATACAGCATAGTGAGAAGAATGTGACCTTTGAGTTTAATCAGCTCTGGTTTTAATTATAGCTCTTAAAGTTACTCTTCTGTCATTAACAGATTCCTTCATTCTATAAAATGACAGCTTCTTTATTTGTAAAAATTAAATAATAATAAGATCTATTTTATCATAGATAACATAGACTGTTGTGAGATTAAGTTAGCAATCGATGGACATGTACCACTTTGCACATATAAAGCATTTAAATGCTGAGCTTTAAATGCTTAGTATAATTTTATTGCTTTTACCTTTAACAAATAATTTTAAATTTATAATTTATAAATTTTATTTATAATTGTGTTTTATATTTTTAGAAGTCTCTCTAAGGCAATTTTATTAGATTTTTAAGGAAATTAAGCATGCATTTATTTGCCTTCCAGCAATGGATCTAATTATCCCAATTCCTATCACTTTGTTATTTACAAATCATACATTTTGCTTTTATTACATATAATTTCCAAGATAAACTATGGTTTTTCTTTTTGTTCTCATAATTCTAAATATCTCTTTTCTTTTAAGTCTCTTTTCATTATTGTCAGGTTTTCAAAAATATTCTTTAAGTAATTGTACAATACCACCAAATAAATGTAAACATAAAATATCAGTAAATAAAATACTAAAGTTTGTTAAAAGTAGATTTTTATTACATGAAAGGAGAGTATCAGTATTATATATCATTATTTTATAATTTTTTGAAAAAAAGAAAACATGTTGACATCTGGATGACTAATCAAAAGCTTTGAATACTTAGCAACAGAAAATGTAAAAAAGAGGAAAGGTCTTTATCCTGATTATGGCTTCTTACCAAAAATCAGGGGCAAATGTCATTATTAATGATAAGCAATCCCCTGAAAGGCAGAAAAGATAGAAAAAGTCATGAGTTGATATTGTTCTAAATGGCCAACCCCATGTAATAAAGTAGCAAATAGTATAGGAAAGGAAAAAAACACGCTGCTATTCACAAATTATATATTTCTGTGTACCTACAAAATCAAAGACTACCAACTCAAAGTGATTAAAACTAAAAAAAAAACTTAAAATATCCTTTAAAGTCAAGATTTTTAAAAATCTTGGACGAATTTTTATCAGTAAAACAGAGGTAATTATAAAATTTAATAGGTAAACGGAAAATGTATTATACAAATGAGAGTGTAAATAGCATTAATATTCACTAGTTATGTTAAAATATTAAAAGTCAGGCTGAAGAATATATGAATAAGTGAAAATACTTCTTTGAGAAGACTCAATTTATCAGATGAACCCTAAATCATTTTTTTTTTTCTTTTTTGAGACAGAGCCTCAAGCTGTTGCCCTGGGTAGAGTGCTGTGCCATCACAGCTCACAGCAACCTTCAACTCCTGGGCTCAGATGATTCTCCTACCTCCTCCTCTCTGCCTTCCAAATATCTGGGACTACAGGTGCTGGCCACAATGCCTGGCTATCTTTTGGTTGCAGCCGTCATTGTTGTTTGGCAGGCCCAAGTTGAACTCTAACCCACCCCTCAGATGTATGTGGCTGGTGCCTTAGCTGCTTGAGCCACAGGCCCCAAGCCCCTAAATCATATTAAATGTGAACCAAAATTTAAAATATGTGTACTCTTTACTTTAACTTACCACCCACAAAACTCAAGAGAACGAAATTTGTACAGTTATACCAGAACATACCAGAATATTCAAGAATTTTGTTTAATATCAAAAGATTTAGAAATAAAAAAAAAAAAGGTCTGGAAATGATCCAATGATCCAATGACATCAGCAAGGAAATAACAGAGGTGGATTTTTACTCCTTAAACGATTGATTAATGGATTGTAGGTATATGTGCAGCAGAGGATTAATTCAGTAAGGACGTGTTGTCCACCCCTTGCACATCAAAAGAAAGGCTGGCATTTGTCTCTGGCTCCTATGAGGTAACCTCTAAATGTGTAGAATATACTGCCTCAAAAGAATGTTTTGTTTACATGGGGGATTTGGGCCATGCCAAATAGATTTTGCTAGGAATGTGATAGATGGGGTGGGCCTTGATCCACATGACCTTAGCTTGGCCTGTAGAAGGGGTGGAACTTCTCTCATTGTGAATACAATTATATGCTGCATAATGACCTTTTATCTAAGATGGACTTTATAAATGATGGTGGCCCCATAAGATTGTAATACTATATTTTTACTGAATTTTTTCTATGTTTAGAGATGTTTAGATACTCAAATACTTACCACTGTATTAAAATTATTTACAGTACTCAGTTCAATGGCATACTATACAGGTTTGTAGCACAGGAGCAATATTCCTTGCCTGGGTATGTAGTAGACTAAACCATTTCAGTTTAGTTTAAACATTCTATCATGTTTACAGAATGTCAAAATTACCTAGCACAAATTTCTCAGAGTATAGCCCCATCATCAAATGACACATGACTACACTTTGTTCATGTTGCCATGCATCACTGTTGGTGGAAGTAGGCGCTATTTCTACAACTCTGCCAAGGGAAGACAATCAGAAACTCCTTCCTGATCTTTCCTAGACATTGTCATATGTGTTTGTTTCCTGTTCTTATTTTTATTTCACATTATTATGAGGGTACAAATGACTAGGTTACATTGTTTGCATTTATTAGGTAAAGTCCAAGTTGTAGCTGAGCCTCTTACACAGGGGTGTGCTGTATACCCTTACATTGTGCCTATGAGGTAAGAATTCACCAATCTGCAACCTTCTTTCCCTATCCCATCTCTTCCCTTGTCCCTCCTCTTGAATTTGTGTCTATCTCTTGTGTGGATTTGTTAGGTTTTTATCTATTGGTTTCTTATTGGTATTGAGTACATTGGACACTTTCCTTTCCAGTGCTGTGATACTTTACTAAGGAGAATAATTTTTAAATCTATTCAGGTAAACACAAAAGATGTAAAGTCTCCATCTTTTTATGCCTGAATAATATTCCATTGTATACATACATCAGTTTATTAATCCATTCATGTGTATATGGGTGCTTAGGTTTATTCCACATCTTGGCAATTGTGAATTGAGCTGTGATAAACCTTCCAGTGAAAAATTTCTTATGGTAAAATGATTTTTTTCTTCTTCTGGGTATATATCTAGTAAGAGGATTGAAGGATAAAATGAAAGGTCTACTTTAGCTCTTGAGGATTTTCAATACTGCTTTCCATAGAGGCTGTATCTGTTTGCAATCCCACCAACAGTGTAAAAGTTGCTCCACACCATTGCCAGGATCTGCAGCTTTGGGAGTTTATGATATGAGTTATTCTCACTGGGGTGGTATCTTAATGCAGTTTCGTTTTGTATTTCTCTAATGATTAGGGACAGTGAGCATTTTTTCATGTGTTTGTTGGTCGTTTGTTTTCTTCAGGGAAGGCTCTGTTCATGTCTTTTGGATGAATTAGCCATGCTCAGGCTGGGAAGAATCAACATTGTTAAAATGTCCATACAGATTTAATGCAATCCAAATCAAATCACCTACATCATACTTTGAAGAACTTGAAAAAAATAGTACTTTATTTAGCATGGAATAAGAAAGAAAAAGAGCCCAAAACAACCAATTCAATTCTAAGAAATAAAAACAAATCTGGAGATATAACATTACTAGACTTCATGTTCTACTACAAGTCTACGTTTTCTTGCATTTAAATTTTTTGTCCATCTTGAACCAATTTTTAGAAGTGGTGAAAGGTGAGGGTCAAGTTTCAGTCTTTTGCATGTGGATATCCAGTTTTTTCCTGGCACCATTTATTGAACAGGCATTCTTTCCCCCCCCATCTCCTGCTTTTGTTTGCTTTATCAAAGATCAGTTGGGTATAAGAGACTGATTTCATCTTATGGTTTTCTATTTGGTTCCAAATGTATATGTCTCTATTTTTGTGCCAATATCATGCTGTTTTGAACACTGTGAACTTGTAATATAGTCTAAAGTTCGTTAGGGTGATGCCTCTGGATTTGCTTTTGTCACTAAAAGTTGCCTTGGCTATATGGGATTTTTTTTCTGGTTTCAAACAAAATGAATAACTTTTTCCAGTTCTTCTAATTATGATATTTAATTATGTATTTCATAATTTATCATATTATATGATATTTATTATGTATTATGTATGTCTTCTAATTATGTATTTTAATGGTGATTACATTTAATCTATAGATTTCTTTGGGAAGTATGGACCTTCTAACAACGTTGATTCTTCCAAGACAGGAGCATAGAATGCTCTTTCATTTGTTAATGTCTTCTGCTATTTCTTTTCTTAGTATTTCTCATAATTCTCTTTATAGAGGGCCTTCACCTCTATTATTAGGTATATTCCTAGGTATTTCATTTTCTTAGAAGCTACTGATGAGGGAATTGCATCTTTGATTAGCTTCTCAACTTAGCTGTTATTGGAGTATACAAAGGCTTTGTGGACATTTGTAAACATTGATTTTATACCAAGAGACATTATTTCTTGATCACTTCCAGGAGTCTTGTGGTTGAATCTCTGGTGTTCTCTAAGTATACGATCATTTCATCAGCAAAGAATGAGTTTGACCTCCTCTACTCCCATTTGGATGCACTTATATCCTTCTCCTCCCTGATTGCATTGGCTAGAACGTCCAACATTCTATTGAGTAGTAGTGGCAATCGAGGACATCCTTGTCTGTTTCAGTTCTAAGTAGAAAGGCTTTCTGTTCTACTCCATTCAGTATGATATTAGCTGTGGGTTTGTCATAGATAGCTTCATCAGTTTAAGAAATGTGCCACCTATGCCTATACTCTCCAGTGTTCTTTTAATAAAAAGGATGCTGAATTTTATCAAATGCTTCTTCTGCATCTATTGAAAGAATTATATATCCAAAAATGCAGGCTGGTTTAACATATACAAATCCATAAATGTAATTCACCATATCAATAGATGCAAAATAAAGATGATATGGGTAAAATATTTAAATTTAAGACATGAAATGATAAAATGTCTAGGAGAAAGTGTGGGGAAAACTTCGATGATACAGGCCTGGGAAAAGATTTTATGAAAAAGACCTTTTGCAATTGCAACAACACTAAAAATAAGTAAATAGGACGTGCTTCTGTTCTTATCTTGATCCATAATATGGTAAACATGAGTATATGGCTTTACTGTGAAGTCCGAGAATCCTGTTAATGAATCACTGAAATGATGAGTGGTCTTAGGACTGTGAAAGATGGGGAGCCTTGTCCCAAATGGCATTAACTTGGCCTCTGGAGGGAATAGAACGTCCCTGGTTTGTAATACAATTATGCACCACTTAATGACCTTTTGGTCAAAGATGGAATGCATGCATTATGGTGGCCATGAATAAAATTGCAATACTATACTCATGCTCTGTTTTTACAACTGAGGCTGTATTTATATACCCTCATAGAAGCGATTTCAACAAAAGAATTAACCCTTTGTCAAATTACTGATTTCAGGGTTGTATTTCAATTATTTTTACATTTGAACAATTTAGATGTGACACATTATACATGACAGTACATGTTGATCTGGTTTCAGGGCCACATGCCATCACTATTTCCATGTTACCACAATTCTCAATGCAGCATAACAGAGTGGTTATAATCATGAAGACAAACTGCCTAAATTTGATCCTAGCTCTTAACATCAATTTGCCTCCATTACATGACTTAACTCTATCTTTACTTATATAATAAGAGAGACTTTTAGAGTCTTGGTATTTTTTGTTAGGGCTCAGTTAATTAATTCATAAGGAGTTAGAACAATGCTTTTAGCCTTTTAAAAATTAATTTTATTTTTTAAATAATTTTATCTTTAAATAATTTTGATTGGTTTCAGTGTACCTTTTCTTCCAAAATTCATGCTGTATAAGCATCATTTCTAAGTTAGTGCATATGCTACCATACTTTTTATGCCAATTAGAGATAAAATTGGCTATAAAATATTTTTGATTAGTAATGTATTTTCTTATAAGAGAGTATATTTCTTCCTTGCTTTAGGAATTTAACTTGCATAAGAGAAAGCTAAAATGACTTTAATGGTTTTTATATATTTTATTTTTTTATTTTACATATATATTATATATGTAAACAACCATATATATATGGCTTTTTTTGTTTGTTTTTTTGAGACAGAGTCTCACTATGCTGAAAGGGTAGAATGTCATCACATTATCATGTTTTTTAGTTAACTTTTTTTTTGTATAATGTTTATAGAATCTATAATTTATATTTTTAATTTATATAAACTTATAGAATACATATGCAACTTCATTAATGTGCATAGATTATGTTGTAGTAAAGTCAGTGCTTTTAGGGTATCCATTACCTGAATGACATACATTGTACTCATCAACTAATTTCTTATCATTCACCCCTCTCCCATCCTGTCACCCTTTGAAGTCTCCATTGTCTGCCATTACACTGTCTAAGTCCATGTGTACACATGTTTAGTACCCAACCCTGAGTAAGAATGTGCAATATTTGACTCCTTGCCTGGCTTGTTTCATTTAAGATAATGACCCCCAATTCCATCCGTGGTGCTGTACTTTATAAAAATTTATTTATTTTTTATTTCAAATTAACATGAGGGTACAAATTTTTAGGTTACATTGTTCTCACTTCCAAGGTTGTAGAAAAGCCCTTCACCCAGGGGTGTGCTGAATACTCATTCCTTCATTGTGCACATTAGGTGATATCCTGCCAATTGACCTCCTTCATCCTGCCTATCACCTTCCCCCTACTCCCTCTCCTGTCCCTATTCTCTCCTCTGCTAGTTAGACTATATTTGTGTTTTATTTTTTGTGTGAGAATGTGTTTATATATTGGTTTCATATTAGTATTGAGTGCACTGGATTTTTTTTTTTTTTTTTTTTCATTCTTGAGATACTTTACTAGGGTAATGTGTTTCACTTCCATCCAGGTAAACATGAGAGATACAAAGCCTCCATCTTTTCTTATGGCTGAATAGTATTCCATATTCCATGGTAGACATATGCCACAGTTAGTTAATCCATTCATGGTTTGATGGGCATTTGTGTTGCTTCCATGACTTGGCAATTATGGATTCAGCTTCAATAAACATTCCGGGGCAAATGTCTTTGTGGTAAAATGGTTTTTGTTCTTCTGGGTAGGTACCTGGAAGGAATTGTAGGATCAAATGGAAGGTTGACTTTTAGTTCTTTGAGAATTCTTCATATTTTTTTCCATAAAGGCTGTATTAGTTTGCAGTCCCACTGGGAGTGTAGAAGTGTTCCCTTCTCCCCACATGCATACCAGCATCTGCAGATTTTGGACTTTGTAATGTGGACTAATCTTACTGGAGTTAGGTGATATCTCAGAGTAGTTTTGATGTGCATTTCTCTGATGATTAGAGACGATGAGCATTTTTTCATATGTTTGTTGACCATTCGTCTGTCATCTTCAGAGTAGTTTCTGCTCAAGTCTCTTGTCCACTTATAAATGGGATTGTTTGCACATTTTTGTTGATTAATTTGAGTTCTCTGTAGATTCTAGTTATCAGGCCTTTATCATATTCACAACATGCAAAAATCTCCTTTTCCGAAGGCTGGCTATTTGCTTTCGTTGTGGTACCTTTAGCAGTGCAGGAGTTTTTTGGCTATAAAATTTCCTTTATTTATTTTAGGTGTTGCTCCAAATTCCAAGGGGATTTTTCTCATAAAATCTTTTACAGTAGCTTCAATATGGCACCTGTGGCTCAAAGGAGGAGGGCGCCAGCCCCATATACTGAGGGTATATGAGTTTGAACCCAGCCCTGGCCAAACTGCAACAAAAAAATAACCAGGCATTGTGGCAGGCTCCTGTTATCCCAGCTACTCAGGAGGCTGAGGCAAAAGAATTGTCTAAACCCAGGAGTTAGAGGTTGCTGTGAGCTGTGATGCCATAGCACTCTACCGATGGTGATAAAGTGAGATTCTGTCTCTTAAAAAGAAATCTTTTATAGTAGCCCCAATGAAGATGAAATATCTGGGACTATATCTAACAAATAAAATGGAAATGCATATTATGTGTTATCTGTTATCTATCTATTATATGTTATTTGGGAAGAACAAATATTAAAATAGCCATAACTCCTCCAAGATAATCTGCAAATTTAAGGCAATCCCCATCAAACATTAATGTCATACTTTGAAAAACTTGGAAAAACAGTGATTATATTCATATGGAATGAGAAAAAAACTTGAATACCAAATACAGTTCTTAGAAATTGAAACAAATTTATAGGCATCACATTACCAGACTTCTGGTTATACTAGAAGTCTATGGTGATCAAAACAGCATGGTACTGGCACAAAAATAGAGACAAGGATTTATGAAATAGAATAGAGAATCTAGAGATGAACCCACACACCCAGGTAAGCACTGGGGAAACGAATCTTTATTTAATAAATGGTACTCGGAGAACTAGGTCACATGTGGAAGTCTGAAATTGGACCCACAACTTGTCAGCATTCACAAAAATGTATCTTCATTGGATAAAAGATTTAAATTTAAGACACAGAACAATACAAATTCTAGAAGAGAGTGTGGGAACAATGCTGGAAAATATTGGCTGGGTGCTATCTTTTAATCTTTCAAATTTTTGTAAAACAATTATTTATTGGACTTACTTTGGACCATTGATAGGTATACTTATAATATGAAGCCCAGTATCAACTACCTCTCTTAATATTTTTTTCTATATCCTTTCTTCTAAATTTGGAAATATTCTCATTTGTCACTTTGTTAGTGATCCCTTTTCTCCAAGATAAATACTGATGAAACCGCTAATATTGATTTTTTATTATTCTAATAGTTTTGTTGTTTTTAAAAATCTTTTCTTTTCTCTTGTGCTTCTACCTGTGAGTGGAAATGCTGGGTTATAGAGTGTGCTTATGGTCCTCTTTACTGGATACTGCCAAACAGTTTTCCAAAGCAGTTGAATTAATTTACAGTTATTAGAAACTATATTTTTGCTGTCTTTTGCTATTGATCAATAGTCTAAAGCATGAAAAATTTTTTTTCAAATCATTGTTCCAAGTGGTCTATGTGTGGGTGGGAGAGAGTAGAGGAAGAAATAAAAGGAGAAGACCTCTGCTATTTAAAAATATATATATATTTTCAATAAACCTTTTACTGATCCCACTGGGATCCACTCAGATGTGGGTAAACATATTCTTCTGCACACAGGGGACAGGTTGTTTACATGGCTGCCAGTCATTTTGTTGTGGTGTCTGTCAGCATGCCTTTAGTAGATGTATGCTAAATTAAAGTAGAATTTCCATTTATTCCATTGTCAAATTTCTCCGATGATGAATGGATAGACAACACATAGACACTGATGTTAACTACATATCATTACAGGACTCTTCTTTTGCCTCTCCTAACACACCTGGGTATCAAAAACCTCCACATTGAAATTTTACTACTTGAAGTAGGATGCAGTGATTCACTGTCAGTTTTCCCCCTCAGGTTCTGTGATTATTCACATGAACTTTAAAATTCAGTGCTAATGGAATTTTGCTCAGGAAACCCACAGATTGGGTTCTTCTTCAAGCAATCTTAAATAACAAATATTTGTCTATTTAGACTTGCTTTGTTGCAGAATCTTAAAAACAGAGTGGAACAGATATTACTTAATTGTATTTTCAGGGCAGTATATTTAGGTTTTGCTCCAATTCAGATGTTAAAACATACATGCATCTTCAATTTATGGAATCATGATAGCAACAAAGGTTTTATGGATGGTAGAAAATCATCTCAAATTTTTACCGATCTGTTGACTCTCCAAAAACTTAATGGTCAGTACAATTAAAAGTTTTTATCACTTTTTACTTCTCATAGAAAAGTTAGTTGACAGTTGATTCAACCTAAGAGAAAAACTGTTAAAGAGAAGTCTTTCTTTAAGAATTTCTAACACAATACAAAAATATATGTACACATAATAAAAGAAGTAAATTGTAGATCCTGAAATATATAAACCTAATTAGTTCATAAGGTAATAGGAGAAGAGTAAAGGAAGTCACTGTTCCTTAACATGCTGTAATTTAATCAAACACAATGATAACAAAATTATAAGGCGTTTTACATTTGTAACCTCTTATCCCCTTGTATTGCCAAAGAACACTCAAAGGAAGAGAGGAGACAGGAGTTTGAACTAATTAGAGGACATACTAATTACTGTGTTGATGTTTCAGCACAACCTGCTCACCAATCAATAACAAGAGTTCAAGTGAATGCCTACAGTTTCATGTCACTTAAAAAATCTGTTAATTTTCAAAGACACATGTAGCAACCTCATAGGTTGCCTATGACCTTGTTAATTTGCAGCAAAACATCTCTAATGCATTTGTTCAAAAGTTTTTGTTATTAAAAAGTGGGTATATAAAGATCTTAGACTTTAAAACACACAGGAAGTCTTTATATGTCGGCCTTGACACTTTAGTTTGTGACTTCTAAGTGACCTTTGGGATTGACACAGCATGATTTGGTTTTGTGCTTTTCTTCCTGGGTAAGTATCTAGTATTGACCCCATTCTCCAGCTTTTATTGCCTAATAACTTGTTTATAACAATATTTATCTTTAGATAGGCATATACCAATTAACCTCAAGTATTCAGAGCAAAGCTTTTCATAAGCTAGAAATTTTGAATACCTGGATTTGGCTTTAGAATGACATTAGATGTTATACAGACTGATATATGACTTGTCTAGTTTTTACTTGTAGATTAGGATTCTGGAAGAAACTCCATAAAATTCCTGTATATGGAACTAAAAAAAAAAAAAAAAAAAAACAAACAAACAAAAAAACCACCATGCCCATCCTCCAACAACTCTCACCACACAATTAACTCCCCCTTCATCTTCAGAAAAAGAGTAAATTAAAATGTGAAATTGCATAATGTAGTGGACCTTGAAATAAAACTCTGAAGCCAAGAAACTTCAGTCATAATTCCAGCTGACTCACTTATTGGAGGAATGAAATGGCATAAGATATTTAACTCATGGCAGTCATAGAGCCTCTAAGATAATTACAAAATATTCATTAGATAAATTTCACTCACAAAAATTTTGTAAGAAATTATTTTTTAAAAATTCTGCCAGTTTGATGTTTCCATATAAATAATATGGAAGGAAGAGAAATATATCTGGTGGACTGTCTCAAAAAAGGTAATTAAAGTTTTCCTGTATGTTATTTCTACACTTAATTCTTGTAGAAGGCGGCTGAAAAAAGAAGTACATTTTTAAATTACTTTTAAGTAGTTGTCCAGTGGTAATGAGAAACCAAAGAATCTATTTGCTTTCTCCATTTTAAATATTCATTGTATTTATCATCTCTTCAAAAATTAATGTTGAAAGCAAAGAGCTGAAATTAGCATGTACCTTAACCTTAATAGTGACCCTTAACTTATTCATTCCACTGTAAATCTACTTGTGCCAGTCATTGTTCTAGGCACTGGACTACAAGAGCAATGCAATAAAATAGTTATCCTTTCATAGTAGGGCTGAGTACATTAGGTACTTTTAAATGTCTTAGCACAATAACTAAGAAAATGTCAGGAAGGTTATATTAACCAATGTGATAAAAATGTGTCAAACGGTCTATGAAGCTAGTGTATGATGCCCCATGATCATATCAATGTACACAGCTATGATTTAATAAAAAAAAAATATGATTTCAGACACAAAAAAAACAACAGTTATCCTTGCCCAGTAGAACTTATATTTTAGTGGCAGGAGACAGACAATAATATAATATTTTAATTATAATCTATATATGTATGAGTTAACACATCTAAATACATATTTTATATATATATATATATATATATATATATATATATATATATATATATATATAGTTTATAGTTACATACAGATAAATAACTAAAAGTTAAAAAGTAAAAATGAAGGTTAAAAGTATAGCAGTGAATTAGAAAGGCCAGTAAAATAAATAAGATAATCAAATGAAACACTCAATATCATTCACAATAGTTACAAAAAAAGTAAATACCTAGGAATATAGTTAATCAAGGAGATAAAAGGTCTATACAAGGAGAACAATGAAACACTGAGTAAAGAAATTACAGGTAACACAAACAAATAGGAAAACATATCATGCCTATGGATGAGTAGAATCAACATTGTTAAATGTTCATACAACTGAAAGTGAGTTACAGATTCAATGTGATCCCCACCAAAATACAAATGTTCTGTATTTTGCAGATCTAGAAAAAACATAATTCAATACTTTCTTTGGAATCAGAAAAGAGTCCAAATAGCCAAACCATTCCTAAGCAATGGGAAGAAATCAGGAGGTATCACATTACCAGACTTCAAGGCTATAGCAAAACAGCATAGTTTGCACAAAAATAGAGACATAGACCAATGGAACAGAATAGAAAACCCATACATAAAACTATTCACATACAGATGCATGCAGTGGCTCATACCTATAATCCCAGCACTGTGGAAGGCTGAGGAGGGAGAATTGCTTGAGCTCAGGAGTTCAAGACTTGCCTGAGCAAGAGTGAAACCCCGACTCCTAAAAAAAAAAAGAAAAACCCGGCCGGGCTCCATGGTGAGCACCTGTAATCCCAGTGGCTTTCAGAGGCTGAGGCAGCAGGATGCCCACAGCCCAAGTCTGAGGTTGCAGTGAGCTATGATGCCATTGCACTCTGCTCAGGACATAGGGTGAAACTCTGTCAAAAAAAAAACAAAAAAAAACTTTATTCGCATACAGCCAATTGATCTTTAATAAAGTAGACAACAATGTACACTAGGGAAAACAGGTTCAATTCAATAAATGGTGCTGAGAGAATTGGATAACCACAATGAAACAGGATCTGTATCTCTCACCACTCACTAAAATTAATTCCAGATAAATAAATGTAAGGCATGAAACCATGAGATTGTTATAAGAAAATATTTTTTACAAAAACTTCTAAATATCAGCCTAAACAACAAAATTATGATGAAGACCTCAATGGCAACCATGAAAACAAAAAAAATAAACATATGAGACTTGAATAAGTTAAAATGCTTCTGCACAACTGGGGATATACCAACAGAGCAAACAGACAACCTACAGAATGGGAGAAAATATTCGCAAACCTTATATCCAATAAAGGGTTAAAAACCACAATCTACAAAGAACTCAAGAAAATCAGTAAAAACAAAGAAACAAACAAACAAAAAAAAACATTAAATTATTTGTTTTCTTTTTTAGGCAGAGTCTTACTATGTCACCCTCAGTAGAGTGCCATGGCATCACAGATCATAGCAAACTCAAACTCTTAGGCTTAAGGGTTTCTCTCACCTCTGCCTCCCAAGTAGCTGGGACTATAAGAACCCACCACAATGCCTGGCTATTTTTTTGTTGTTGTAGCTATCATTGTTTTGGCTGGTCCGGGCCCGGTTAGAACCCACCAGCCTCAGTGTATGTGGTTGGTGCCCTACCCACGGAGCTACTGGGGCCACCCAAAAGTGGGCAAAATTGTTTTCTTTCTTTTTTTTTAATTGTTGTTAAATCATAGCTGTATACATGTGGCCCCACCCATTATCCTCCCTCCATAACAAACTCCCCTCTCCCTTCACCTCCCTTGTCCCTATTCTTGTGTTATAGTTGGGTTATACCCTTCATATGAAAGCTATACATTAGCTTCATAATAGGGCTGAGTATTGGATACTGTTTTTTTCCATTCTTGAGATATTTTGCTAAGAAGAATATGTTCCAGCTCCATCCATGTAAACATGAAAGAGGTAAAGTCTCCATCTTTTTTTAAGGCTGCATAATATTCCGTGGTATACATGTATCACAATTTGTTAGTCCATTCGTGGGTTGATGGTCACTTGGGCTTTTTCCATGACTTAGCAATTATGAATGGGCTGCAATGAACATTCTGGTACAGATGTCTTTGTTATATTGTGATTTTTGGTCTTCTGGGTATATACCTAGTAAAGGAATTATAGGATCGAAAGGCAGGTCTATTTTTAGATCCTTGAGTATTCTCCAAACATCCTTCTAAAAGGAACGTATTAGTGTGCATTCCCACCAGCAGTGTAGAAGTGTGCCCTTTTCTCCACATCCATGCCAACATCTATGGTTTTGGGATTTTGTTATGTGAGCTACTCTTACAGGGATTAGGTAATATCTCAAAGTAGTTTTGATTTGCATTTCTCTGATGATTAAAAATGATGAGCTTTTTTGCATGACAGTACATCGTGCATCCGTCTTCTTTAGAGAAGTTTCTCATCAAGTCCTTTGCCCACCCTGAGATGGGATCACTTATTCTTTTATTGCTAATACACTTGAGTTCTCTGTGGATTCTGGTTATGAAACCTTTATTGGAGGTATAACCTGCAAATATTTTCTTGCATTCTGAGGGCTGTCTGCTTGCTTTACTTACTATGTTCTTGGCTGTGCAGCAGGTTTTTAGTTTTATCAGGTCCCAGTAATGTATTTTTGATACTGCTTCAATTGCCTAGGGAGTCCTCCTCATAAAATTTACCCAGACTGATTCCTTCAAGAGTTTTCATCACACTTTCTTCTAGTATTTTTTTAGTTTCATGTCCTAAGTTTAAATCTTTTATCCAGTGAGAGTCCATCTTAGTTAATGATGAAAAGTGTAGGTCCAGTTTCAGTCTTCTACAGTTTGCCAGCCAGTTTACCCAGCACCATTTGTTGAATAGGGAATCTTTCCCCCCTGAATGTTTTTAATTGGTTTGTCAAAGATCAAACGATGGTAAGTAGCTGGGTTCTTCTCTTGGTTCTCTATTCTGTTCCAGACATCTACTTCTCTGTTTTTGTGCCAGTACCATGCTGTTATGATCACTACCGATTTATAGTACAGTCTCAGATCTGGTAGTATGATTTCTCCTGCTTTGTTTTCATTTCTGAGTAATGTTTTGGCTATTCGCAGTTTTTTCTGATTCTATATAAAATGAAGAATTATTTTTTCAAGATATTTAAAATATGACAATGGAGCTTTAATAGGAATTGCACAAAATAGGAATTGCTTTGGGTAGTATAGACATTTTAACAATGTTGATTCTTCCCAGCCATGAGCATGGTATGTTTTTTAATTTTTAACATCTTCAGCTATTTCTTTTCTTAAAGTTTTCATAGTTCTTTTTGTAGAGATCTTTCATGTCCTTTGTTAGGTATACTCCCAAATATTTCATCTTCTTTGTCACTACTGTGAAAGGAATAGAGTCCTTGACTGTTTGTTCAGCTTGGCTATTGTTGGCATATATAAAGGCTACAGATTTATGGGTGTTGATTTTGTAGCCTGAATTTCATTGCTGTATTCCTTGATCACTTATAAAAGTTTTTTTAGTAAAATCCCTGGTGTTTTTTAGATATACGATCATATCATCTGCGAAGAGTGAATGTTTGATCTCTTCTAACCCTATGTGGATACCCTTGATCACCTTTTCTTCCCTAATTGCAATGGCTAAAACTTCCATGACAATGTTAAAGAGCAATGGAGACAATGGGCAACCTTGCCTGGTTCCTGATCTCAGTGGAAATGATTTCAATTTAACTCCATTCAATACGATATTGGCTGTGGGTTTTCTGTAGATGGCCTCTATTAGTTTCAGAAATGTCCCTTCTATACCAATTTTCTTAAGTGTTCTGATCATGAAGGGATGCTGGAT
>CAUYPK010004132.1:0-10727 GCA_963574355.1 Loris lydekkerianus | reverse complement strand
GTGCAGCCTCTCCATATCCTGTCTTAGGTTGTCCCAGCTTTGGGAATCTTACCCGTCATTGGTGCTATGGAGGGTGGTGAAGAATAATAGTTAGATTCTTGGTTAATGAGCCAGTGATATTGGACCTCGACCTGATTTAACCGCCTCTAACCTTTTTTAAGGATACAGGGCCCAAAGGTGAAGGGTAAATAAGGGTAGCAGGGGAAGAAGGTAGGATAAAAAACCATGTAGGCCCGTCCACAGGGGATTATCTAAAATTTCTTTTCTTCTCTTTTCTAGATCTTCTTGGAGTGTTTTGATCTTGTTTTGCATGATCTCAGATCTGTTGGCATAAAAGTAGCACTTCTCCGGTAAAAATAAACAGATGCCTCCCTTTTTGGCAGTTAATAGGACTAATCCCCTTCTTGTATTTTAATTTTAAGCAAGACCACAGAGGAAGCTGGTAGAATTAATGTTTCCCCAGATGCTTTCTACTTTACAAATGAGAGAATGAATGCTGAGCAAGAATTAGGATGAGGGTAAAGGTGACGATCAGCTTAAGGGTTAGAGTGGGTTAAGACTGAGATTAGGTTGGGCCTCTAGTATTGAATGACCTATGCTAGAATTGACTCCACTTAGCAGATGTCCACTTCCATCATTGGGTGTGACCAAAGGGATAGAGACCCTCCAGGGCTTCCGTTTGTTCCCTTTATTGAGGATTAAGCTCTGGCGCCTGAATTCAATCCTAAATTATAGCTGTCTCCTCTTAGACTCTAGTTCTAGCATTCTGCCGGGTCAGAAGAAGGAAAACATATGAATATCCATAGGTTTGGGGCCTGTGGTTAACAACTTCACAGCTGGGGAAGCTTTCCACCAACCACTGTACCTGGTGCCTACCTGCCTTCTTTCTCAAGGGTTTTTATCTCAGCATCTTCTATTTGGCTTCAGTTCTATTAAGTCCTCTTTAACTGCTGGGGGTATCAGCTTTGGTTGTTTACAATCACTTTCTTTTCCCATTCTACTTTGCTTTATTCCTGAAGAAACCAAAATAAAGAGACTCCCAAATGCTAATCCCCTGGTCACTGTTTCTGCTGAAATTTTGGAGCTTTAGGAAGAGGCTTCTAATCTTGAGAATTTTGAAACCTTTTCCAGAGTTGCCTGTTTATTTCTTTCCCATTTTTTTTTTTTTTTTCTCTTTACATTTGCTGTTAGTGATGTTTTCCTTGACTTATCTTCCTTTTCTAGTATGACCTCCAGGACATGTACGTGGGGCTGAGAATGACACCAGCCCCTGGAAGGAACTATTCTTTTTCTCTGTGTTCTCCTTTAAACATTTTCCATAGAGGGTATACACCTTTAAATTTAGTTGCTGCTAGTAAATTCTGCCCGGCTTTAAAGTCTAATATGTAAGTTTATTAGATGTTGGAGAAAAGGCATTCTGAAATCTGACTTGACTTTATTTTATTTAAATATTCCCTCAAACTTTCAAAAATTTGGTTAGTTATTAAAACACAAAATATGTGCTTCTTCAGCTCATTTATAGTTTCCATTCTAGAAAGTAGTTTTCTGTAAATATTATTCCAGTTTAAAATACGTTTTAATGACCGAATGCTTCTGTCTGGGCCCTTTTTGGAGTCTGATTTATAAGCCTGTGTTTTATTGGATCATCTTCATGCTGCATTTCACACTATTGGCTATCATCTCTGTGGCTTCTGGTAAACTTTTCTGAGTCAATTCCAAGATTTTCTTATTCCTTCTTAGTTTCTTGATGAGAACCTCTTGCTTTGTCTTTACTTTAGACCCTGCTTCCTGGAGGTTTGTCCCTGGCTCACTACTTTCCAGAGAATGGGCATTATGTCACAGTCTTGTGTGATATATTACATCCAGGAATAGAAAGAGATCAGGAAACTAGAGGACAATTAGATATTCAGGTGTGGTCAAGTTGAATTTAAGGTACCTATGAAATTTTCAAAAAGAGACTAGACTATAGGCGTTTAGATATGTGAGTCAGAATTAAGTAAGAAATCTTTGCTAGAAATTTAGAGAGATAAGCACCTTAAGCCAACCAAATATCAAAGCTTGCATTCTTATCTGCTCTCTGTCTTCCATACACTTAATGTGTGAGCTCCAGGACTGTACCTCACCCCAGACAAATGAGTATGATGTGTCCCCAAAGGACCCAGACTTTATTAATCCTTCTTCACTCTCATGCCCGATTTTTCCTATATTTCCATTCATCTGTTTGATAAATCATATCGCCCTTAAAGTCCTTTGACCATATTTCCTGGTTTTCACCTACCACTTCCTCCTTTCCTCATCACCGACATCTGCCATTGATCAGAAGTGGTCTACTGATTCCACACAGTGGGTAATATCCTGTTTAATGAATCCATTCTGTTTTAGTTCCAGTATCTTCTGCTGCAAGTTATAGCAAATCTGACCCAAAGTTGTTTAAATATCAAGTACTTTGTCATTTCACATAAAAAAGATCATGGAGTCAGAAGTTCAGCCTTTCAGAGCCATCAGAACTGGGGATGGTTTTCTACAACTTCTTTGTGGTCTTTCCCCTCAGGGATGCAGACAGCAATGTAGCAGTAAGCAGCCTTTTTTCATTTAACAGTAACCAGTAACAAAAAGGACAGGACTCTTTCAAGAATTCCTCCATCTTCTTCTCAGAGTGGAAAATCTTTCCTTGGGATCTCCCTCTGCAACTCCCCCCAAATTCCGGCCCCTAGCACCACTGCTGGCAGCCTTCCTGGGGGTCCCTGCACTTCCCAATCCAGCTGTCTGCCTCTCTGGCTCTCTGAGCTTCCTCTAGTGGGAGGTGAGCTCTGCCTAGAGGGAAGTAGGGTGGGAAAATGCCTGTTGGGTGTGTGTCATACTCTCCACACTTCCCCAACTCCTCCACTTTTGTTGGGTGTTTTTCAGATTTTACGTCTGGACTGTGCTATTTTAATAAATTTTTGAACTATTCCCCTTCTGCCCCTGTCACCAACCAAGTCTGGTGAAGTGAACTTTTTAAAACACTTCACAAGCACTAATAAAAAGGTTATTTATTTTGATTTTCCATTTCAACAGTTTCTATTTTGGCAAAAAAAAAAAAAAAAAAAAAAATTAAGTACATTAAACCAATATTACTTTATTGGGAAAGATATAGTCAGAAATGGGATCCTCAGTTGAAGTTGTCATCTAAAAATTATGGATAAGAAGTAACAACTTTTGAGAATCTGAGGGTTGATGGAGGAAGCCTGGCTTAGAATAGCATTTTTTCCCCTTGGTCAGCATAAAAAGTGCAGGTGGGCTGCTCACTCTTGGGGGATCAAGGGAATGACTGGCTTTCAAATTATTGGACATAAATCTAGTTGCTACATTTTACAAGCAAATAACGTGGACATCTAATATATTTTCATGATGGGTACATCTGATGAGTTGAAACTTGTCTTTTTAATAAAATCATAAATTCAAAGAGTAATTTGTGCTTTAAAGAAGCATTGCTTTGATTCTTTTCTTAAAAACAAGAATCTTTTGTAACCTAACCAAATACATATTTAAAAAAATTGCTTTCTGAATTTGAGGAACGTTCAGATTATATATTCTCTTAACAGAAGTTCAATAAAATATAGATATGTGTCCTGGCATGCTTTTATGCAAATAAAGAAGCTTATAAAATAACATGAACACTTGCCTGGGAATCCTTTGAAAAAATGATGCTCGCCTTGTTTTTGCTCTTTTTATGTTATGAAGAGGTCATTTCAGTATCATACATTATTTAGAGACTTAAAAATTATTCTTGAGCTTTTACTTTATGTAAAGACACTAAAAATGGTGTTAATGGTATAGTTGGAATATTTATGCCTGGCTGATAATATTTGGGTGTGAATATACATGATTACATCTGTATATAATATTAATAGGAAATAATTTTTTTGGAAAAAAGGGACCATAATGTTCATGTTGTTCTACCGCTTGCTTTTTTCACTTACAGTATATCATGGCCATTAGATTACATTTTCTACTGTATCGTAGACTATGCTAATTTTTTGCAGGAAATTAATGTTTTCGTTATTTGAAAGTTCATGATAAATTAATATTTGTTCCTAAAGCATCCACATAATAGCTATGCAAAGACCAATAACATGGGTAACTACGTTGAGCTTTTAGTCTATTTTGTAGATTTAAAGTATAACAACTAATCTTATAAATTCACCCAGGATTGAAAAGGAACAAGTGTGGGTGGTTTGAAAAAAGAAATGAAGTGACAGGCTGCTTCTCCTTTGCTCAGTCAATAGTCACTTATCCTCTTTCCTCCGAACCTCCCAGCATAAACCTTTGAGCCACAGACAGAACCTTTCCCAGGTTGCTGGGAAAGTTCCACAAAGGGGAAGGGGACTCTTAGGCCCGCATACTGTACTAAATACAGCTGGTGAGTGTTTGTTATTTTCCCTTCTTGAACCTGGCTCAGAGAGAGAAAATGTAAGAAAAGTGATTAGAGACACAGCCTGTTACACAGTAAATACTGAATAGATAACTATTATTATTATTGATATTATTTTTAAGGATGTTCTGGACATAGAATCCAGGACCCCACTCCCAAATATTCCAGTTTCACTGTTCTGGGTAGGGTCCCAGGGATCAGTGATTTTAAGTAGCTCCCAGATCCTTCTAAGGTGTACCCACCGTGGAGAAGCATTGATCTCCGTAACAGGACGTTACCCTGGCTTTCCTTGTGCATTTGTTTGGTTGCTGGGTAAGGTTCCCCATGATTCACACACCTCATTAGTCCTCACTGAAATCTATGATGGGGATTATTATCCCCACTCTGATGATGAGAAAAGGCCTCACAGAGGCCTTAAGTTGATAGCCCAAAGTCACATGCCCGGCAAAGTGCTGGGCGGGGATCTGACTGCAGAATTGGAGCACGCAGTAAAATAGAATGCCCAGGGACAGGAGAAGAACCTGGACTCCTCTTCACATTGTCAACTGTAGAAAGATGTGTCATAGCAACCCCAGAATGTGGGTTCAGCATGGTGAGAGCTACTTAACAGGTCAGTGAGGAGAGTGCGGACCAGAGAGAAAGGTGCTACAGGGGTGTTAAGACCCTTGCCTCTTAACTTAAGAGGCAAAACTTTAGCTTCACTCCATAATTAGCCTGTAAGTTTAAGAGAATACTGGAGAGTCTCTAAGCTGGCTGTAGGTGAAGATTTTCTAGTTCACTAAGTACCTAAGTGAGTAAGACACAGTGTATTTACCAGAATGCTAGACGTGGGGATTTGTCCAAAGAACTTATTTTATCACATTTCCTTGAGTTGATTATTGTGTGTAGTTTAAGATTCTAATTTTTCTCATTGTTCTTATATTTTTATGAAAATATTTTGTGTAAATAGAAGGTCTTTAGTTCATGTCTAGGCTAAGTCTTGACAATGCTATAAAATAATATCGTTGCCTCAAATTGCAGTGTTTTCTGTAGATGGTGTCATAAAGGTCATATATATTTTAATGTTCACATTAGTGACTCGAGTCACATTTGAATTTTGACATTATCTAACTTATTAACTTAGGCAAGAGATGTGGCTTTAGGCAGAAAAAAGGATACTAAACTTTAGAGAAGACAGAAACGGGAGGTTTTTGGAGATGATGTCCTCTCAGGATAGGTGAAGCTGAGAGAGAACCTTGCAGAATGAGAGGGGAAGGGACCCCTGCAAAGCCTGAAAACATCCCAAGTCCCAGAGTGTTGGCAAAAAAAAGGTATGATAGGAAAATATGAAGTCTAATAGTGAAGTGTGCAAACTCATCCTAGAAAAAGTGCTGCATGCCTCCTTGGTGAATATCACTATGCTTGCCTTGCGAGTACACCCCTCAGGAAGCTATGCACAACGCCAGGGCCAAGTCCACCTTTCAAAGCAACTTTAGAACTCTTTTTCTGGAATGGCCCTCGGAGCTGTTGTCATTCATCTCTTGATGTCCTGAATGTCATCAGAACATCTCCATTAATATTTTCTTTATCTTTGGGTAAAGAAAAAGTCATTGGGGGCCAGATAAGGTGAGTAGGGAGGGTGTTCCAATACAGTTATTTGTTTACTGGCTAAAAACTCCCTCATAGACAGTGCTGTGTGAGCTAGTGCATTGTTATGAAGCAAGAGCCCATTTTTGCACACAAAATTCTCATGCCCAGTTAGGATTTTCAGTTAAGATTTTTCTGATTCTCTATCAATGTTTACTTGGTCTGCTACGCTTCTCACAGTCAGCTGATGATTTTGATGCACAATTAGACAAATTTTTGCAATGTTTACATCAGTTTGGTGCACAGTGGCAAGTTTGAGAACTTAATTGTCAGTCCTAGTATGGTGACAAATATTCTTTACTCCACTAACTGTGTACTTTACTGGAATGCTTAGCCAGTACGTATTGTGGATTTCACAATGTGTGCAATTGCTATTAATGAAAACTTACAGATGATTAAGGTTCAAAAACACTACCTATTCAAAACTTACTGAATAATTAGAACAAATGTCTCTTTTTCTTATTTGTGAAATGCTGTGTATTTGGATGGATTAGGTGATAAGAAATTAAACTAAAACCAACTGCTTTGGTTATATTTTATCTTTCTTTATTAATGATTTATTCCCTCATTCAACTATGATGCCTATTGTTCAGTCCTCTAAAATTTGAAATTCCCTGGCCTAGTATGAACTACTAAAACTCTCCAGCTATTAGAAGTGTGTCTGTTGTCCTGACTGGACATAGATTTCACTATAGAAATAGAGAAATGTTAAATGCCTTTATGAGTCCATGAAAGTAGAAGTTGGCTATTCTGTTTTAAGCAATTTCTTATTAACATTTCAAATGTCATTGAAAATTGAAAATATTTTACTTATTATACTTTAACTAGAAATATTTTTGACAACTGTTTGCCAATTTGCATTATCTTCCTAGGACTTATTCTTGCTTTGGGAAATGAAATGTCAATTTGAGAAAATAAAAATATAAATGGTTTGAATAAAGCTCCTGGATAAAATAAAATTTATTCTCATTTTAAGGCAAAGCCATTTAGAATCCATGTGCACTTCCCAAGGTTCTTTTCCCTCCTTCTTCCCTATGCTGGTGAAGCTTGAAGGATGATCTAAAATTTCCTCAACCTCTTAGGAGAGATTGAGCAGACAGGGTCTCAGTTTCTGTAGTAGCACTGTCTGATAGAACAATATTGTGAGCCATCTAAGAATATTGTGAATTTAATATAATATAAATTCACTTTTACATGTGAATATTTATATAATATAAAATATATTTATATAACAAAATTTTGTATTTATATAAAAAAATTATATTTATATAACCATGTATATAATTTTAAATTTTCTAGCAGTTACATTTAAAAAGGTAAACAGGGAGGTGGAGCAAGATGGCAACTGAGTAACAGCTTCCCTGCAACTGGGCATGGTGAGTCTGAGGAGATAAGATTTTAGGCATCTCTGGATAGTGGGATCTGCCTATCATCATTCTTTTGAGGATACAGGGAGTCAGCAAGGTACTTCTGGACCCCAAGAGGAGGACAAAAACAGTGGAAAACTGGCAAGTGGTTGCATGTGTTCGATCAACCTAATCCCGCTGGCAGCCATAAGTACAAGCAGCAGTGAGACTGCAAACCAGAAAGGCCTTACCTGTGAACTGTTTCGGTGTTTTTGGACTTGGCACTCAGATGAACTGCCTTGGGGAGAGCTTGAGCAAGAGTCTGGAAAACTTTGGGCATTGTCTAGAGTCCCAGACTGAGCTGCTGAACAGGACGGAGCTAATAGTGTTCGGCTGTGGACTGCAGGGAGCCACTGTCAGAGAACTGCCCCGGCAAGCTCTACCCTCAGGGTCGTAGAGCAAGGATTGGGCGGGAGCTAGTAACCTAAAGGCAGGGACTGAGCTGCCTTACAGCCTTAACCCTCAGGGGCAGAGTGAGACCGGTTTTGGCACACTGGAGCCTTGGGCTGTTGCTCTGGGTAGAGTGCTATGGCATCACAGCCCATAGCAACCTCAAACTTCTGGGCTTGGCACCACCTGGACCTCCATAAGAGCTGTGCCGCGACCCCTGACCCGCAACCCGCGCCTGCCAGGCCTCCACATGCCCTGACTAGGAACTACGGGAGCCATGCAATCTCTCCTGTACCCTCCCTGCCTTCACACTGGCCTGCTCATCTGGCCAGGGACTGCACCGAAGCAAGCAGCCCCCCTTGCTTCGGTGCAGAGCCCTTCTCCTGGCCAGAGACTGCTGGAGCCTTGGGCTCTCTGTGCCAAAGTCATTGGGGTCCAGGCACTCCCAGATCCATGCGCACCACCTTCTGCCTTGTTGCTGGATACGGGTGTGTCACATTCCAGATTTGCTTCCACAACAAGAACTCCCTGGCTGGGGCAGCCCCAGGAGGAACTACATAGGGACACTCCCTACAAAAATCCAGCAACAATAGAGTGATCCTGCTGGGGTCTAAACTTGGAGAGACACCTCCTCAACTCTGAGGATGGCCAGAGGAAACAGTGAAAAACAATCATGAGGCAAAATCAACAGAAAACCCTGACAATATGAATAATCAGAGTAGATCAACTCCCCCAAGAATCAATGGGGCAGACACAGCACAAGATCCCATGCACAAATAGCTGAGATGTCAGAAATCGAATTCAGAATCTGGATACCAAATGAGATTAAATTAGAATTCGAGCAACAAACCAAAAGATATCTCAAGAATTCAACGAATTCAAAGACCAAATGACCAAAGATTTTGACACATTGAGACAATAAGTTGCAGCCCTCAAAGATCTGAGAAACACAGTAGAATCCCTCAGTAACAGAATGGAGAAAGCAGAAGAAAGGATTTCTGACATTGAAGACAAAGCTTTTGAATGCTCCCAAAATCTCAAAAAGGATGAGAAATGGAGGGCAAAAAGAGATCACTCTCTCAGAGAGCTCTGAGATAATTAGAAGAAAACCAATATTCATCTTATAGGGATTCCCAAAAGTGACTAAGTGGTTTCACAAGGCACAGGGTCTCTTCTTCATGAGATTATGAAGGAAAACTTTCCAGACATGCCAAGAGATTCTGAAATTCAGATAGCAGACAGTTTCAGAACTCCAACATGACTCAACCCAAATAAGACATCCCCCAGACACATCATAATCAATTTCACTAAAGTTAATATGAAGGAGAAAATTCTGGAAGCAGCCAGACGAAAGAAAACCATCACCCACAAAGGCAAGAATATTAGAATAACTGCCGATCTCTCTGAGGAAACCTTTCAAGCTAGAAAAGGATGGTCATCGACTTTTAATCTCCTAAAACAAAGTAATTTTCAACCCAGGATCCTGTACCCAGCTAAACTGAGTTTCATTTATGATGAAGAAATTAAATACTTCAATGACATTCACATGTTGAAGAAATTTGCCATTACTAAACCAGCTGTCCAGTATATTCTCAGACCTATTCTCCATAAAAACCAGCATAATCCTCTACCACAACAGTAAACACACCCAGAAAATTTTGATCAAATTCCAACTTCCACAGTCACAAAAGTATTAAAAATGTCCACCAGACTTTCGAAAGGCTTATCAATATTCTCAATTAATGTGAATGGTTTAAACTGTCCTCTAAAAAGGCACAGGTTAGCTGACTGGATACAAAAACTCAAACCAGATATCTGTTGCATACAAGAAGTGCATCTTACATTAAAAGACAAATATAGACTCCAGGTGAAGGGATAGTCATCTATACTCCAGGCAAATGGAAAGCAGAAAATAACAGGCATGGTAATCCTATTTGCAGACACAACAGGCTTTAAACCAACCAAAATAATTAAAAATAAAGATGGACACTTCATATTTCTTAAAGGTAATATTCAATATGTTGAGATTTCAATTATTAATATTTATGCCCCCAACCAGAACGCACCTCAATTTATAAGAGAAACTCTAACACACATGAGCAACTTGATTTCCTCCAGTTCCATAGTAGTTGGAGATTTTAACACCCCTTTAGCCGTGCTGGATAGATCCTCCAAAAAGAAGATAAGCAAATAAATTTTAGATTTAAACTTAAACATGCAACATCTGGACTCAACAGACATCTACAGAACATTTCATCCCAATAAAACTGAATACAAATTCTTTGCATCAGCCCATGGAACATACTTCAAAATCGACCACATCCTAGGCCACAAGTCTAACATCAGCAAATTAAAAAAAATAGAAATTATTCCTTCCATCTTCTCAGACCATCATGGAATAAAAGTTAAACTCAATAACAACAGGCACCTGCATACCCATACAAAAGCATGGAGGCTAAACAACCTTATGCTGAAGGATAGATGGGTTATAGATGAGATTAAAAAGGAAAACACTAAATTTTTGGAACAAAACAACAATCATGACACGAATTGCCAGAACCTCTGGGATACTGCAAAGGCAGTCCTAAGAGGGAAATTTATAGCACTGCAAGCCTTCCTCAAGAAAATGGAAAGAGAGGAAGTTAATAACTTAATGGGACATCGCAAGCAACTGGAGAAGAAAGAACACTCCAACCTCAAACCCAGTAGAAGAAAAGAAAAACCAAAATCAGAGCAGAACTAAATGAAATTGAAAACAAAAGAATTATGCAACAGATCAATAAATCCAAAAGTTGGTTTTTTGAAAAGATCAATAAAATAGATAAACCTTTGGCCAACCTAACCAGGAAAAAAAGAGTCAAATCTCTAATTTCATCAATCAGAAATGGTAA
>CAUYPK010004128.1:0-64630 GCA_963574355.1 Loris lydekkerianus | reverse complement strand
AGGAGGGAATGGAGGAAAGGATAGAAAGGAGGGAAGGAAGGAGGTAAGGAAGGAGGGAATGGAGGAAGGAGGGAAAGAAGGGAAGGAAGGAGGGAATGGAGGAAAGGAAGGAAAGGAGGGAAGGAAAGAGGGAACGGAGGAAGGAAGGAAAGGAGGGAAGGAAGGAGGGGATGGTGGAAGGAAGGAAAGGAGGGAAGGAAGGAGGGAAGGAATGAGGGAATGGAGGAAGCAAGGAAGGAGGGAAGGAAGGAGGGAATGGAGGAAAGGATAGAAAGGAGGAAGGAAGGAGGTAAGGAAGGAGGGAAGGAAGGAGGGAATGGAGGAAGGAAGGAAAGAAGGGAAGGAAGGAGGTAAGGAAGGAGGGAAGGAAGGAAGGAATGGAGGAAGGAAGGAAAGAAGGGAAGGAAGGAGGGAATGGAGGAAGGAAGGAAAGGAGGGAAGGACGGAGGGAATGGAGGAAGGAAGGAAAGGAGAGAGGAAAACGGGAAGAACAGGAAACAGTCATTTCAGAAGAATGAGTGTGTGAGAGTGTGGTGTAAATTGTAGATTGTTGTAGAAAAATACTATATTTACACTATATTTAGTAATAGTAGTAACTAATAATGGTATTATCATGATTACTGTGAGCATTAGCATTCCTGTTTTAGTTAGAAGATAATGAATGTTTGGAAAGGGAAGAAAACTCACATTAAGCCAACTCAGTGCTGGCTGTTGCAGGCAGGCAATCTCCTGCAGTCCTCAAGAGCAACCCACAGGAGCAGAGATGATATGCCCGTCCTGTAACTGAGGCAGGGTAAGTGCCCAGGTCCCACAGCGAACATTAGGGCTGGTGTTGCCGTCAGAGTTGATCTGCCTCCACATTCAAGTTCTTCCCAGCAGCCTCTGGACAACAAGGCCAGCATTCAGCTCTGCTTGTTTTGCATACCTCATTTGTCTCAGAAAAGATTTAAGAGGGTAGCACCTGTTATGTATTTCACACTTAAAGCTTCAGAAAGGATTTTCTTCCTTCTAGGAGTCTTGTCTGGCATACTCACTTTCCTTCTGTGTTGTCCATGTCACTAAGCACATCACGGTGTGTTCTCACCTCCACTGACCCCCAGCCAGGAGTATCCCGAGGACAGGCTGGTGGCCTTCTCCAGTGATGTATTTCTGACCCCTGGCGGAGTATCCACTAGATGACTAGAACTGCTGGAGAAATGCTAAATCAAAGTGAAATAGTGAGTGGAGAGTTGGGGGCTGCCAGCAGTGTGTGTCTCACAGTCCCCTTTCTGACATCTTTTCTTCTGTTGCAGATAAAGGTATATCTTACTTCTTTCCATTACTAGACTGTCTTCTTATTGACTGACTTGTTATATACTCTGCTTCTATAAACATTTTGTTACTTTCCTGCCAAATTTTCAACCTCTCACCTCTGACACTAGGGCCCTATTCCCAAGGTGATGTGTGTCCGGGAACTTCATATATCCCTGGGGGATGTGTGTCCAGTAGTTACTCAACCTGGCTGATTATCCAAACTACCTGGAGAAATGTTGAAATCTGGGCCTAATCTCAGACAGTTATGCTGGAACTTCCAGAACTGGATTGGGCCTACGTATTAGTATAAAAAACAAAAGAAAACACACACACACACACACACACACACACAGAGTAATCCTCTCCTCCCCAAAATAAACCTTCCTGGAAACAGAACCTACTCTACATCAGTAACTCACTCCACATAATGTACTGATTTTATGCTTAGAAAACTTTTCCTTGCTAAACTTAGAGACACCATTTTCCCCTCGCCCATAAACAGGAGGTTTATCATATCTGGCCCCATCCCATTCTTCTCAATGTCCAAAGATGAAGGCATCTAAAAAGGTAGAATGCTTCCTCAGCTTAAAATCTGTGAGAAAGAGATAGAAGAAAAAACAGAGCAAAACAGAAGTGCTCATCTGTGCATCCTGTTTGCTTCCTATATTTCTAGACTCTTCATGTAGGTTGGAAGCACCAGACCAGCCAATAGACAGAGAGCAAAAATATCAAAAATGACCTAATGCAACTTGTAGTTGGAGGTTCTTAAATGGATGCGAGCTCTGTATGCTCCTCCTTCCCACCCTGCAGACACCCAGAAAGATGTGGGTTCCAGAAGCTGTACCTACCAGGTACAAATGTCATAAATCCTGGAATCTTTCCTGAGAAGCTTGTCACCTGGGAGAGCTGCTGTGGTTCTGGGGGACTTTGAGCAAACAAGAAAGTGTCTTTTATGTGACAAGTCACAGAGAGTTGGGATTTAGTACCACGGTGTAGCCTTTCTTAGCCCAATTCATACAGAAATTGGAGCCAGAAACTAAGACCACATGACACCAGCTGGTCAGTGGGGCAGTGGAGGTGAGGAAATAAATACCATGTGTTGGGAATATTGGAAATACAGAGATACTTGTCATGCAAATGTCAATGTATTACATTTTTCAAACTTGCTTAAAGAGTTTAATTTAAATGTTGTAATCACAAAAATGTAAGGCAATTAGCTCGATTTGAAAATGCAATTATTGCGTATCAATTCATCATGAAAATAATGCTTTAAAAGTAACTTTAATCACGTCAAAAGTATATACGGAAAACAAGTAACCCGTGTTCATTTGGGAGATGGACACATCTATAATGCCGGAAAATGTGAAGACTTCTATAACAAGACTTGGGGGGCAAATGCTAGGTAACAGTTTCAGTTAGTTAAAAAACTGCCAGGACAAAGGCCAAATTAAGTGCATGGACCCCTCTTATTTGATCATGTACCTCAAGGCAAAGATCCTACTGCAGGTGTGGCCTCCTCCTCCGTGAAATTTAAAAGCCACCAAGTACCCAGCATAGAGTTGAAAGAGAAAAAGCCCCAGGAGGAAAGCATGTGAGTAAGCAAAGGAAGAAGACTTGAGAATACTTTGCAGAAAACTTTGGGTAGGATTTGGGCTCAGAAAACTACACAACCACTGGGTTTCTTGGCAGGCAGCAACAATAAGAGACAAGAAAGAAGAAAACGTATAGTAGGCCTTTCCCCTTGAGGCCTGAGGTCTTCTGAGAGCTACCGCTGCTGTCAGGGGCTCATTGTCAGGGCCTGGACTAAATGGGTTAATCCCCATTTTATCCCTGTGAGCTGAGCATAATGATCCCCTTTTCAGCAGTGAGCAACATGAAGCCTTCAAGATGTTCGTTTGCTAAAGATTTCTTAACTATTAAGCAGTAGACTCCTGTTGACGGTGGCAGGACAGATTTTATTCAGACTACTGCAGTTGGGGTGGGGAGACTCCACTATGAACTGAGCTCAGTATGCTGACTAAGATAAAGGTGACTGAAGCTTTTAAAGGGAAATTAAGGAGGGAATGAAAAGGGGTTACCAGGAAGTGGAAAGGGGGGAACAGGAAGAGGCTGGGAGGGTATGGGGAGATGGGGAATTATAGAACATGTGCTTTGCACAGTGCCGCAGCAAGGTGTTTTCTAGACAAAGGGCTCAGTACATGGTTTGGATCCCCTTTCAGGAAACAACCTAGTGCAATGGAAGCCTGGCTAAATGTGGTCAACTCTCCTAGCACAGTGTTGGGTCGAGTCCCTTGTGCCATGTGGGAGTTTATAGCTCACATCCTCATCTGGCTGACTCTAAAGATCTCACTTAAAACCTTGATTCTATACTGTCTGTAGACAGATGGATAATTGCCAAGCAATTTGAAAAATGATGTCAAGATACAGTGAGGTAATGCTGGATTATAGGAGAGTGTCATAGGGCTAGGCATGGAAGCATAATCAAAAAAAGATGCCCTGCAAATGTCAAATTGTTTAATACGTACATATATGATCTGAGACGAGGTTGGCATGAAAGGCAGGAACCAGGACACAAAGATTCTTGACAGCCAGACCAAGGCATGGAGGTGTTCTCCTGATCATGAGAACTGCTGACACGTGTTGATCATGGGAGTAATGTGACCAGATTTGCATTTTGAAAGACCACTTTGTCGCAGTGATTTAACCCTAGATACAGATTAAAATCTTAGCTTCAGCAATATTGGCTGTGTGATATTGAATGAATTGCTAAAACCACACACACAGGTTTATTCACCTTTACAAATGGGGTATTACCACTGTAAAGGACTTGCTGTTTTTCTCTAGCATCCATTGCAACTAGATTGTAGCCACTTAGGTGGCATTGACTTGAGACCTTCAAATACTAATTAGCTCTTGTCAGTCTCCTAAATTTTGTCCATCTTGCAAGCATGATGTTTTCAGGGATGGAATATTGCCAATCAGAATATTGAATGAAATTGGTAAAAGGATTTCTCTCTTTTCCTGGATGGTACTGTGCCAGGATGCAAACTCTGAGACTCTTGAGGCATTTTGCCACTATTAGGAAAGCTGACCTGTGGGTGAAGCCAAAAGGCAGAAAAGGGAGAGTGCAGAGGTTCATTGATAAATGGAGTTGAGCTAAGATCAATCATCTCCCCTCTTTGCAGTTGTACAACTGAAGGCCATATGTATACATATGTATACATATACATAGAATGGGTTGGATTGTTGTCACTTGCAGTCCGAATTGTCAGACGTTATGTACTCACCAGTACCCATAGAGTCCATGTAGACTCAGGAGGTTATATATTTTTAAAAGTAGAGGGAAAATGCAATAAATGTGTTTTGCCCTCAAAACATTATGTCTCCATAGTATCTCCCTGAAGTAGATGTCTTTGGTTGTTATTATTTGTTTCAATTAAAAAAAACAAACAAACAAAAAAAAACACACAACTATCCTCTACTGTTCAAAACTTGCCTAATATATGTGCTATGACTTCAGTGTGGAGTTCTCTTAAATGAGTGAAGATTAGTTAAAGCTATAAGCTAACGTGAAGTACCTACCATGTTGATCTAAAATTGCTCCCCCAAAGCAGACGTGCAACTGACCAGAGACCATGAAGAACTCATGCTGTGAGAAGCATAGATAAATAATCAGGTTTAGGAGACAGGCAGCAATCTGTGCAGGAAGATTTGAGCACCCCTTCATGAATCCTATGTATATTCTTTAGGCTAGAAAGTATTTACCTTTTTGGACCCCTTCACCAGAACCATTGATCAACTCAAAGAAGGACATGAGATCAATCATTATTTGTCTCTTTTTCTCAAATCCAGAGTTGGCTCTTATTTTATTCCTTGGGCCACCCATCTAGCCAGAGAGGAAGCTAGAACGATAACACTCCCCATCTCCTGATTCTAACCTCTGTTCTCAGACCACCAGGCAAGGCTGCCTCACCCTGAAAGAGCTATTTTAGCCAGAGAAGGCCAAGCCTCAAAAAATGGTTAGTTCTGTTTTTTATGAAGTTCCCAAAACTGTGGATGCTTATCGGAATGCTATCTGAACTATTCACGTCTCTGGGGAGAGCATAATTGGACTGGAAATTTCCTAAAAACAAACTTTCTTGTAAATGTTTCAGGCTGTCCTGCATTGAGTCTGGCCAGAAATATCCCTTCTACAGCCCTCTGGCATGACTTCTCCACCTCCGAGGATATGGATATTAAGTAGGAGTAAGTCCCTGGTGAAAAGTGACAGGGTGGTCTCAAGTCCCCCAACACTCCCACAAATTTTTATACTGGGTTTCCAAGATCTGGAAATTTTCCCATTATCTGAAGCAGAAGTTGCAGGTCTGTGGGCACCTTTCCAAGAGGCCTCATTAAGGGAAATTAAAGAAAAGCCTTCTCTTACTTTTCCCCATAGAAAGTGATGATATTATAATAATACTAAGCCATTACTTTCTTAGGATAACGACCAGAGAGAAGAATAGGGAAGAAGACTGGGGCTGGGAACCTGCCCAGAATCTAGCATGAGGTGGCTGGTGACGGAAGAATCAAAGAAGTAAAGGGAAGGCAAGAAAACTACGTGGAACACAGAGAGAGGAGAAAGGGACAGCTACACGGATGTCTCGATGCTAAGTCATTATTTCTCAATGCTGGAAGCTTGATGAATGATTGGCGTTTGATTACTACAAACACAGCCCTAAGATACATTCCCTTGAAATATTTTTCTTTTTCAGATTTAATGAGAGAGACGGAGAGAGAAAGAAGGAGAGCCAGAGAGGACTTCTCAGGCAGACATTCTCCTTTTAAAATGTAGATGTCAATTCTCCTTTTATAGAGGGTTTATTGATTACTTTCCAAACAAAGATAATTCAGAGAAAATTGAGTCAGCCTTGTTTCACTAATAGTTGTTCTTTTAGGTGATGGCATATAGCTGAAAAGTGTGTGGAGTACGAATTTGCACATTATTATATCTGACTGTTGAGTGAAGTCTGGGGGGATTGTTGGTGATTCGTGACAAGCTAAGGAATTCCTTTCGCAGCCTGCAGTAAGTGTGAAGCACATTATTTAAAACCAACCTAGATAGTTGATATATTGTCATCTCAGGCTTTTAAGAGGGCCCTTTCCCCCCAGAACATATAATTTTCTGCATGGCCTTTAGCTTTTCTGTTTCAGATCTTACTCTTTGGTGCTATGTTGCTTTTATCAGGATAAAGAGCCTGTTTAAAATAGTTATCCATTTAATAATTTGATTATAGGTGGTTTTTTGCTTTTTGTTATTTTCTGATTTATTTCAATGAGCATTTACTTAACTTTAGTAATGAAAGTCATGACTATGTAACCATTGTAAATGGCTCTTGTGTCTTATAGGAGAAGCCTTCTAAACATGTAGCCCACATTGATTCTGTTCTTCTTAATTGTCTTTCTTTAGCCCATCTCACGTTGTGGCTGCTAGTTGCTAACTCATTGTGCTTCCAGAGTCCGTGGCCTTCAACAGTAGCCTCCTACACCCAACTGAGGCTGAGACTTTAACTGGTGGTAACCAGCAGATGGAGGTGCCGACCCAGTTCTGAGCCAGTGGACACGGCTGCACCGATTTGACTTTGCATCTTGGGGAGACGTGAGACTTGTGAGAAATCCATCTACTCTGTGTTATCTGGAATCACTAGGTTTGGAGGATCATTATTTGTGTAGCAACCGATACATTCACAGAGGCCAAACTTCCATTTCCTGATGTTCTGTCTGTGTGTCAGTGACTTTATGGTCTGTTTCTGAATCTTAGTATATAGCTAACTACCATGCATGTGGTAAGCTGTAAATAAGTAATAGCTAAGGAATGAGTGTATTAATGAGCGTAGAAATGATTGTGTACTGTTAGAAAAAAAAAAAAGTCAAATGCCAAGCATCAGTATGTTTAAAATATCTGAATATAGCATGCAAGTACAAATACTGTCTCGGCATTTTGGACCCAATCCAGTAAGAATGAATAATGTAGCTTGTACCTACAAGGTTTCAGTTGGAAGTCCTCTTCCACAACTGTGGTGGGGCATTCAAAACCTTAGCCTCACCTGGAAACTTACGGAAAATGCAGAATCCCAGCCCCACCCTAAGTCTGCTGAATCAGGGTCTGCATTTTAATAAGATCCCAAGTGAGGCCTTGATGCCTATTTGAGTAGGGGATGTGTGGGCTCCAAGCCACCTGTCTGTCTTTCTTTGTTCTTTGCCAGTACACAAAATGAACATGCCGAATGAATGCTTAAAAAAATATGACAATAAATAGGATTCTTTGAGGAAGATATTATTTGTGATTGACTGTGTTTAACAAACAAGTGCATTCTGATGTCAACAGCTTGCCCCATTCTCTAAAGACTCCCAGCGCAGCCCCAGTGTCACCCAGCTGTGACAGCCTGAGTGATTTCAAACACCACTGATTGACATCTTAAACGTTGCCTGGAAATGCCGCGCTCTGCAAAATCCTTCATCACAAGAACACATCTGCCTTAAAGTCGGCTGTCCAAATGGAGGGGCATTTCCTCCAGAAAGCAAAACACCAGGCTTTCATGTCTTCAAAGCAAATCTCATTTTGGCTACAAAGAGGAGTTTTCCTGCCTCTTCCCGGCCACTGAGCGCCCCTCCTGGGCGAGTCCCCCCCCCCCCCGCCTTTGCTTTGGATCTTGAGCTAAGAACAGCACCACAGTGCAAATGAGAAACCTCAGAGCTACCCAGCCGTTGCCATATATCCCCGATCATGTTGTGTGAATGGCTGACAGGAAAAACCCAGGGGTATCACGTTACAGGAAAGGGCTGTGATTTATTTATTTATTTTCTTCTTGCTGTAACTAAATTCCAAAAACAGACCCTTGCTGGGAGAGCAGAGTACAAGAGAACAAGATAAATTCTGCGAACTTCTAATTGGGGAACAGTTGACTTAATTGGTGTCCATTTGGCAGACAATGGGAAAGGCTCCCCAGCTGGGCTGGGAGAGGACTCTGGGGGAATATAGCTTTGCAAGAAGCCTCAAAGCTCCTGGGACCGATTGTTTCCTGAGGTGAAACTTGGGAGGCCAGAGCTTGGATTAACTCTACAACTGTCAAGCTCCATTAGGGGCAATCAGAGGAGACAGGGCGTGGGTTAAACACAGGAAACGGAGCTGACAATGGAGGCATATGTCTCTCAGAGCAGGGAAGGGAGACAGGCATATCTATGTCTAATAACAAACATAAACATTTTTCTTTCAGGTTCAGATGTAGCACTGATGGGTCAAAGATATTCCTCAGTATGGGGTGTTAAATGTCAAATATTCGGAACCTAAGCGGTTCAGTTGCACGTGCTTATTATGTGCAATCTGATGGTGCCACAGCCATTTCCTGAGCATCTCAAGTCTTCGGAGAATTAGAGCTGGTGGCTGAGTATTAGGAGCTGAGGGTTGGCTGGGCCAGAATGCAGAAGGAACAGGTTCCACTCCCCGCATTGCTCTTAACCATTTGAGTGCTTCAGGTTCTGGTTAAGTTATCTTAAAAATTGAGGCTGATTTTCAATCATTTCTAAGAACCCCTCCACTCTTAACATTCCATTAACTTTTGTCTTGCTGGAGTTTAGGAAACACGGAGTCTTTTTCTCTTTGACTATGTGGCTGTGTGTGTGATAAGCATGTACAACGTGAAATATAGTATATTGTATAACACGGAAAAGCTTGTGTAGGGTAACTTCATAGTAGTTCTAAATATTATAAATAATTGTAATCGATCATAAAAATCAAAACATATATCATACTATTGTATGATATTTTACATAACTATTTGAAACATTGTAGATAAGAGCTGAAGTCAAATGAAAGGACTGCATAATGAGACTTGTGAGAAATCCAGCTGCTCTGTGGATACATAGAACAGTGGTCCCCAACCTTTTCATGCCAGGAAGAGTTTTATTGAAGACAGTTTTTCCATGGATGGGGGTAAGGTGGGGGTGGAGGGTAAGGTTGCACCTTAGATTCCGACAAGGAGCATAGAAGCCTGCAACCTAGATCCCTCACATGCACAGTTTACAATTGGTTCACCCTCCTGTGCGTCTAACGCCCCAGTGAGGTGACAGGAAGTGGAGCTCAGGCAGTGATACGGGCGATGGGGTGTGGCCTTGCTGGCTTGCCCACTGCTCATGTCCTGCTGTGTGGCTCAGTCCCTAACAGGCTCCAGAATTCAGGATTAGAGACCAGAGCTATAGAATAAGCAGATCAAAATTAAAACTAACCCCGTCTGTGAAGGATACCAACGTGTCTTAGATTCTGTGCATACAAAAGTGGCGCTTCTTGAAACTTTTTACACAAGTAGCTCATCTCCTCCAAAGAGAGGAGACCTGGACTTGGTGCCCATAGCTCAGTGGAAAGGTGCTGGCCACATACACCGAGGCATGTGGGCTCAAACCTGGCCCTGGCTGCTAAACTACAATGACAACTGCAACCAAAAAATAGCAGGGCAAAACTTACTAAATGCAGAATACAAATGTCTACATACAATAACTAAGAAAATGCCATGAAGGGTACGTTGAACAGCTTGATGAGAATATTTCAGATTGTATATGAAACCAGTACATTGTACCCCTTGATTGCACTAACGTACACAGCTATGATTTAACAATAAAAAAAATAATTAATAAATAAATAAATAAATAAATAAATAAATCAGGGCATTGTGGCAGGTGCCTGTAGTCCCAGCTACTCAGGAGATGGAGGCAAGAGAATCTCTTAAACCCAAGAGTTTGAGGTTGCTGTGAGCTGTGACATGACAACACTCTACCGAGGGCAACATAGTGAGACTCTGTCAAAAAAAAAAAAAAGACCCGAGACCTGAACTCATCTTATTCCAAGGAACTTTCCTATTGACCATGGGCTCCTCAAGGGTAAAAGCTGTGCAGAATTCTCCATGTATAGCTGGAATACAGTGTGTGAGCGATTAGGCCAGGTATGTGCACATTAGTTTCTAGATGACAGAGACAGTGCCTCTGTTGAGAGAGTTCACACACTCTTGCCTGATCTTTAAAGCTCTCCAACAACGAACTCCAGAATGAGAGCAGATGACCTGGCAGGTGATAGCAGGGAGGTAGGAGCCAAATCGTCCTGGAAAGCAGGCGCACAAGCACCTAACGCAATTGACCGTTACAATCAAGAGTAACCTAGAGTGGAAGGCAAGGTTAATCTCACGGGCCTTTTTTTCAGAATTGCCTCAAGTCCATAAATGAATAAATTAAGCATTCTAGCTCCATCACTAGATGAATAGAACACGTGACAGGAAGTCATTTTGCTGTTGTGAACATAGGCCATCCACAGGCAGTCATTCGAAGTCCCACAGACAGCAAGGGAAGAATTCTCTTCTTTTTGTTTGTGGACATTTCCCGAATGCTGGAAATAAAGTCTGGAGCTGAGACTAAAAACACAACACTAGTCTGCAACAACCTTGACCTTTAAAATGGAAGGCTGGCAAAATCCATTTTGATCTGAATTCACCTGTCCACATTTTCTGCTCTTCTGAAATGTCAATCTCACAGAAGAATTTGGTTTGGTAAGATATTAAAAAAAATCTTCATAGGCAAAATGGGTGTTTAAATGTGATACTTCCCCACCTCCCCTTCTATTAGATGACTCTAATAGAGCACTGTTGAGTTTTATTTTGCTTTTTTTTTTTCCTTTCCTTTTACCCTGCAAGTCTAACTTTCAATTCAGGGAAAGTACCTTCACTATCCCATGAGGAGTAATTAATTCAAAAGAGGCTTTTCTTATTTGGGTCAAGATATTTTTAAAACAGGTGAGCTATTACTAGTGATGATGGGAAATTAAGAAAAAGGAAGAAAACCTTGTGACTGAAGGCAGATTAAACTGAAAAATGAAAACAATAGTAGACAGAGTGAAAAACTCAGCATTCTGCGGTCCAATTAAGTCTCAGTTATGCAATAGAATCATCTGGTTTTTACCGCCTCATATTTGAAGCAAAGGCTATTTTCTGGGTCTCTCCAGTCCAAAGGCTGCTTTTTTCCCCCACTTTGCTGTTTACTTTCTGCATTCTCCGTATGGCATCTGCCTCACCCCTCATCCAGCAGCTATTTCTTTTGTTTATCTTTAATTCTCCCTGTCCCTGCATACCTGTCGCGTATCTTTATCTTTGTTCTTTGCATCTCTTATACCAGGCCTGCACCAGCCCTAGGGCTTGTCAATTTTTTGATTCATGGGTATATTTTTCCCAGCTTCCTACAAAGATGGTCTTGGAGTAATTTAAAAACAGGTTTTTCCATTGGCAAGATGGGTTGGAAAAAAAATTCTTTGTTGACTGGTCTTATCTCCTATAATGTAATCTAATAACAAAACCTGTTCTCAGAGGAAATATTCAATAGATATTATACTGTTAAAGCAGATTTTAGACAGCATGCTCAAACATATTAAACACAACACAACTGTCCCCTTCATTTCTATTTATCATGCCATTCAAAAAGGAAAGACGTGGCAATATTTTTCTCATTGTCTGAGGGGGTTCCTCTCTATGTAACATTCTATGAGTCTATAGACCCAGGACGTGGGCTCTTTTCACACATACCTTTAGACAAGAATTAAATGGCCACTTGTTTATAGGGTTTTCCACAGTTTTTCAGGTGGTTAAATGCAGAATAGCAACACAGTTTACTTTAAATAAATGGATAAGAGTGGTTTCCTTCACATGCCAATAAATTATTTCTCCACCTGCCATTTTCTGACTCTGACATTGTGAAAAGCACCAGAATTGCATGATTTCCTCTGACCACTTTGCTTATCTCCATGTTAGTGGGAATAATAGGAAAGACAGCGTGTAATGCAGGTAGCAAGGCTGGGCTCAGGTTTCCTGCATCCACAGGCTCCAGAGTTTACTTTCTTAGCATCAAAATATATGGCCAAAGATTGTAGACCTTCAGTCGTCCACTAAATTCCAAATGTGATTTTTTTTTTTCTAATCCTGGAAATAGAATTTGAAAATATAAAAGAAGAATGTGACAAGGAGTAGAGGCATTTACTGAATGTACACCATTTTCCATGCTGTTCTCAGCACTGTCATTATGTGTTGTCTTGCTTAATTTGTACACAAAACATGTCTCATTATATGTTTCACAAGCAACAAAACTGAGGCTGAGAAAGCTAAGTAACTGCCTCTAAAACAAAAAGTATCTTTTTTGTTTGTTTGTTTGATGTGAGATGTAAAACCAGGTCTGCCTGTCTCTGAAGCTCATTCTCTTCCCACAAGATCCGTAAGCGTATTTCCACTTACTGCCTTCCCGTTTGGTTTTCATGAAATAAATCCTCCTTTGTAGAGGTATCACCTCAACTCTGGCGTTTTCTAACTCTAGGACCAATACTATTAGTCAAGTCCCTTCATTTCATTCTTTCTTTCCTTTACTAAGCACGGCTTTTCTTGGCTCACTTGCTATGAACCACGTACATGTGTTCACTGAAACAGAGATGGTGCCCATTTCCAGAAATCCAAGAAAATTACCCCATGTTGTTGATGCAAGTGGGGACTATTGTGAGTTCACTGCCTCCCCTCATCCTGAAGCTAGTTAGTCCATAAATATTAACCAAACCCACGCAGAACTTGAGATGCTCTGCACAGACCTTTCTTTGCCGTCTACAGAGGTTGTCCCCTTTCTCCCAGATACACGTTTTCTAGATCCCGTGCACCTGCCTTAATGATTTTTAAAGAAGTGTCAAAACCTAATACAGACTTACAGTGATCCTCTTCCCATTCCCATACAGAGCACATTAGAAACAACTTAGTAAATGGAGCCAGCGCTGAATTTCCCAGACACCCAGTTGAGAAACCTTAAAATCTTTAAGCCTGGAAACCTTACTCTTTCCCATTTTTTCATCACTAAGTCCTAACAAGTTACCTTTGAAAGTTGTTACAGCAATCCTTCCCCATTGTCAAATCCATTTTTTTTTCTTTTCTTTTTTTTTTTTTTTTTTTGCAGTTTTTGACCAGGGTTGGGTTTAAACCCGCCACCTCTGGCATATGGGGCTAGCGCCCCAGTCCTTTGAGCTACAGGTGCTGCCCAAACCCATTTTTTTTTTTTTAAGACACAGTCTCACTCTCACTCTGTTGCCCAGGTTAGAGTACCATGATGTCAGCCTAGCTCACAGCAACTTCAAATTCCCAGGTTCCAGCAGTCCCCTGCCTGAGCCTCCCTGGTAGCTGGGACTACAGGTGCCTGACACAAAGCCTAGATATTTTTTTCTATTTTTAGTAGAAACAGAGATCTTACTGGCTGGTCAGCAGATGATCTTACTGGCTGACAGAGATGCTCTGGCTGGTCTCAAACTCCTGACCTCAAGCGATCCTCCTGCCTTGGCCTCTCAGAATGCTAGGATTGTAGGTATAAGCCACCACGACTAGCCTGTTAAACTTGTTAAAATACTTTATTTCTCGACAATGTAAAATGGTATTAATACAGATTCCATTGAAGAATCACTTATGATTGTAAAAATTTTGAAACATGGCGTTCCACCCAGTGGAAGACTGATGGATAAAGTTTAGTACATTCATGCAATGAGGCAATGTCCAGGAAAAAAAAAAAAAAAAAAAATCAGGTAGTATAATTATAAATGAAGAATTTCTAAAATGTTTTTTAGAAAACAAAGAGTACTATGCGAAACTTAGTAAATGTGAAATGTAAATGTCTTGGCACAGTAACTGGGAAAATGCCAGGAAGGCTATGTTAACCATTGTGATGAAAATGTGTCAAACGGTCTATGAAGCTAGTGTATGATGCCCCATGATCATATAAATGTACGGAGTTATAATTTAATTAAAAAAATTACTAAGAGTAAATCTTAAATGTCTTACCACTGAAAAATAAGTAAATGAGGTAATGGCTTTGTTAATCAGATTGATGTGAGCATTCTACATTGTATATCAAATCATCACATCATACTCTACAAATGTATAGTTATGATCTTTTAATTAAAAATTAATCTAAAAATTATATCTTGCAAAAATTTGTTTTTTATTTTTATTTAAAAAAGAAAAATCTCTAAATCTTTCTATAGAATGTGACACATATAATTCTTAGGCAAATTACCTGTTTTAATTCATAACAAAGAATAAATGTGAAAAATAAAAAGAAGGGTAAATACTTGTATATTTATGAAACAATCTCTTGGAAGGTTCCACCAAAAACTGCTAATAACGCTGCCTCTAGTGAGGAAAGGATTAGGAGGAAAGAACTGTAAGTTGCTCTGTGTCCATGCACTTTTTTATCATGTTACATATTGCCTATTCAAAACACAGTAATAGGACTTTGTTTGTTTGTTTGTTTGGGATTCATTGAGGGTACAAAGAATTAGGTTACACTGATTGCATTTTCTAGATAAAGTCCCTGTTATAATTGTGTCCTGCCCCCAAGAGGTGTGCCCTACACCGTGACCCCACCATCCCTCTTCCTCCTCCCATCACTCATTCCCCTACCCCCTTACCCCCGTATTAGCTTATCTATGGCCTCCATGTTAGAATTGAGTACATAGGATTCTTGCTTCTCCATTCTTGTGATGCTTTACTAAGAAGAATGTGTTCCACCTCCACCTCCATCCAGGTTAATATAAAAGATGTAAAGTCTCCATCTTTTTAGTGGCTGCATAGTATTTCATGGTATACATATACTACAGCTTGTTAATCCATTCCTGGGTTGGTGGGCATTTAGGCTGTTTTTACATTTTGGTGATTGTAAATTGAGCTGCAGTAAACAGTCTGTTACAAATGTCTTTATGATAAAATAATTTTTTTTTTTTTTTTTACTTTTCAGTAGATGCCTAGTAATGGGATTGCAAGATCAAATGGGAGGTCTAATTTGAGTTCTTTGAGTATTCTCCATACTTCCTTCCAGAAAAGTTGTCTTAGTTTGCAGTTCTACCAGCAGTGTAAAAGTGTTCCCTTCTCTCTGCATCCGTGCCAGCATCTGCAGCTTTGAAATTTTGTGATGTGGGCCATTGTTGCTGGGGCTAGATGGTATCTCAGGGTGGTTTTGATTTGCATTTTGTGATTATCAGGGACAATGAGCATTTCTTCATATGTTTCTTACTCATTCGTCTATCTTCTTTAAAGAAGGTTCTATTCATGTCTCTTGCCCAGTGATATATGGGACTGTTGGCTCTTTTTTTTTTTGTTGATTAATTTGAGTTCTCTTTAGATCCTAGTTACCAAGCATTTGTCCTATTCATGATATGCAAATATCTTTTACCATTCTGATGGTTGTCTATTTGCTTTGGTTGTTGTTTCCTTAGCTGTACAGAAATTTTTCAGTTTAATCAAGCCCTATTTGTTTATTTTTATTGTTGTTACAATTGCCACTGAAGTCTTCTTCACAAAATATTTACCTAGGCTGATATCTTCCAGTGTTTTCCCCACACATTCCTTGAGGATTTTTGTTGTTTCATGCCTTAGATTTAAATCTTTTATCCATCTTGAATTAATTGTTATAAGGGTGAGAGGTGTGAGTCCAGTTTCAGTCTTTTACATGTGGTTATCTAGTTCTCCCAACACCATTTATTGAATAGGGATTCTTTTCCCCAGTGTATCTTCTTTTTTGGTTTATCAAAGATCAAGAAGCTGTAAAATGTTAATTTTATCTCATGATGTTCTGTTCGGTTCCAAATGTCACTGTCTCTATTTTTGTGCCAATGCCACGCTGTTTTGCTCACTATGGCCTTGTAACATAGCCCAAAGTCTGGTACAGTGATACTCCTGACTTTGTTTTTATTACTAAGAATTGCCTTGGCTATACTGGGTTTCTTCTGGAACTAAGAATTATTTTTTTCCAAATCCTGAAAGTATGATAATGGTATTTTAATGGGGATTTTATTGAATTTGTAGATTGCTTTGTGTAGTACAGACATTTTGACAATGGTGATTCTTCCCAGCCATGAGCATGGTATATTCTTCCATTTGTTAGTATCTTCTGCTATTTCTTTTCTTAGGGTTTTGTAATTTTCTTTGTAAAGGTCCTTCACCTCTTTTGTTAGATATATTCCTAGGCATTTCATTTTCTTTTCTTTTCTTTTTTTTTTTTGAAGCTATTATGAGGGGAATTGTGTCCTTGATTAGCTTCTCATCCTGGCTGTTATTGGCATATACAAAGGCTACTGATTTGTAGACATTGATTTTATGTCCTGAGGCATTATTATATTTTTTGATCACTTCCAGGAGTCTTGTGGTTGAGTCTTTGGGTTTCTTTAAGTATAAGATCATATCGTTGGCAAAGAGGGAGACTTTGGCTTCCTCCTTAATTTAAAAAAATAATTTGCCTAGTTTTTAAAACTTTCTTTGCTTTGCCTCTATTTTGAATATTCCCTACCAGCAGATATATTTTAATGAAGACTTTTTTAGGACATAGATTTCTTAAATTGAAAGTCAGCAATTTTTATGTGATAAAATAGACATAACATTTATCATTTTAACCCTTTTAAATGTTTGGTTCTGTTGCCTTATGTATATTAACATTATCATGCAAATTTCACTACCATCTATCTCCAGAAATGTGCTATCTTTCCTAACTGAAACTCTGTAGTCAGTAAACAACAATTTCATCACCACCCCTCCCGTGCCCAGCTCCTCCTCCATTGTAGGAGAAACACCACGATTCTCTCTGTGTGAATGACTGCCAGAGGTAACTCACATGGATGGAATCATACAGTGTTTGTCTTTTTGTGCTGGGCTTATTTCATTTAGTATAATGTCCTCCAGTTTCATCCACATTGTACTTCGTATCAGAACTTTCCTTTTTAGAAACAAATCATATTCTATATATGTGGCATTTTATTTATCCATTCATCCATCAGTGAACACATGGGCTGAGAATCACTTTTGCCATAGAGACTATTTTTGATTAACTGTGTTTCCAGGAGGAGCCTGCTTAAAAAGGTTGAAGGTTATGTGATCCAGATAGCTGTTTTGTGTTGTGCTGGCATGATTTCTGCCTGGCCATGTCTAGAATATCTATTAGCACTGTGTGACTTTTTTTTTTTAAGTTCATAATTAACATCATAACCGAATTTAAAACTTCTTACTCTATATGAACACTACCTACAATAGTTAAAAAAAATTGACTAATAATATTTAATGCAAAATATGAAATATAATTGAAGCAATGGTTTAAGTTCATAATATTGGTATCTTCTGGGCCTCATAAACTAAAGTATCTTAATGTACAAAATATTTAAGTGCCAATCTTATTAATAATAACTTACCAGAAGCATAATGTGAAAAAGTAGAACATATAACATAAACATATCTTTATTATATTGTAGTGTAAAATTGCCAAACATTTAGTTACTGCATTTTATACATTTACTGATTTACTGTACATGTAAAGACTATACCATTAATTTAATGGAAGCTCCTTTGAAAGTAACTTTCTTCATAACCATTATTATTATCATGATTATCCATAGTTTACCTAGAGAAATCCTGACATGTCTAATCTGTTCGGCCCATAAATCTTTAAGGTAAACAGAACTTGAAATTTAAAATATACATACATTGGAGACTGAGCAAACTAAATTTCAGAGAAGTTGAATGTCAGAAAGACCCCAGACTTGGGCCAGACATTACTTTTGGATATGATACTAACAAGCAATTCTTTCGCTATTTTGTTTGTTCACCAAATTCTATTAGTTATTTCAGCTTAGATTTATCAGTCCTCATTTTAATAATTAGTTATGTGTCATACACATGTAGCTTCTTGAATAGGAGCTCCGTTGGATAACTTTATGTATTTAAATTGCTGCGTGTGTTAAATGAAATCAGCTTTAAGTGGAATCTTAGTATGAGGGAAAGAGCGTGAGCTCTTGAATCATAGAAATTGGTGTTTGAAATACGGCTCTCATACTGATAAGCTATATCCGTAGGAAAATTACATTAAAAAGTCTTTATATGTTGAGGAATAAAATAAGAAAAATTGAAATGAGTCCACATAGGATTAGTGTGAAACAAGAGGAAGTGTGCGACGTGCCTAATACCCAGGGAACCTGGGGACATAGTAGGCGTTCAATAAATACTAGTGCTCTTTACTGCCTTATTGTTGTTATCACATAATTCTATGGTGGATTCCCTCAAAGAATTACTTTCATTAAAATGCAAGATATTTAAGAGCCTGCAAGCACCTCTTGTTCCACCAAATTCAGTTCTTTGCAATGGGAGTTTCTAAAATTTTCTACATTGATTTATAACCTTTGAGGGGAAAAAAAAAATCTTAATTCTCCATGGTTTCTGATCACTTAGGCTTTTCTGGACTGGGTAACACAGCATGCCACATGTTTTCCTAACAAATTGCATTCGGACACTTTCCGACACTTTCATTATTTTAACTCAGGTAATAATTAGTCACTGTCAGAGGAAGGACTTAGGTTGTGCAAATCAGAATAAATTTACCTTGCCGTAGCAGCAGTCACAAATGAAGCAATAAATTAGAAATAGCAAATTGTTACGGACTTAAGAGATCACAAATCAAAATCACTCCCTAAAGTCCAGGGAAAGGTAGGAGACTGCCAAGATTTCTTTGAGTGCTTAATTTTTCCAGATAAACTTTTGAGTTGAATCAGTTTGTGACAAATGCCAGAGAGGTTTCAGACAGTTATCAAACAGAGACGACATTCTAGGACTCCGCCTCTGCAACATGCTATTTCTTAAGGATTCTTATTAATAAAAAAAAAAGGAGTGCATTTTTCTTTATACAAACATGCACACATACATGTATACGGATGCACATTCACATGTGCAAACACAAAGGGAAAAACTAAGAACTCTTCTGAAAAGTCCCTTTGAGAAAACAAAGCCTTTCTTGATAAACTTGTGGTTAGAGAGCATGATACAGCCCTGGACTTAGCTGAACATCTGTTCCCAGAGGTGGCTAATTAGTCAACCGAAGCCACTGAGGGGGCACATTTCTAAGGGGATGTCATGAGTACCCCATGCTCAGCTTTGTCTTGTTCCACATTTTTATCCAGGATCAGAAAGGTGATATATAAGGCAAACTGATGAAATTTTCTTACACAAAAACAGAAAGAATTTGAATGCAGCAAATGATAGAATGTGAATGGGTATGAAAGATGGGCCAAAATATACAGAAATAAAGTGGAATAAATGTCAGATCTTGCATGTTCATTCATAGAAGCAAAGGGCCTGAAATCGTTGAATGGGAAACCTGTGGTTTAATCAAAGACTCTCTGGTTTTGTTTAGTAACTTCAATTGTGAAAAAGGAGCAAATACATGGCAACTGTGTGATGTGATACCCAGTAAGCTTCTGTTGGTTACAGAAGAGGTACTATATCGAAGGAGGTGATTATCCTACTTAAGCGAGGGTCAGGTGAGAACCAAACTGTTGTGTCCATTTATGTGTGTTATATCCTGAGAAATACACAAAAACTACAGACCAGGAAACCAATTGGGAGAAAAATGTAGACCATGCCATTGGTAGAGCTTAACTTACATCCCTCTGAGAAGTTCTGGGTCAGGATGGGTATTCGTGAGACTATTTCCCATCACTGATCATCTACAGAATTACCATGGGGGGGGAAGGGCAGATTTGTTCTCTTTGGAACAGAAGTAAAGACCAGCCATTGACCACAAAGGATGTAACTAAAACCAATGGGCACATTTCTCGTCAAAATGGCCACTTGATATTGAGTATCTACATTATCATTAAAATTATCAAAATCATAGAGTCAAATGTTTGCTCCTTTTAGAAGGCAAAATAGACAACTTCTCCTTGGTGCAAATCTGTCATCCCAGCACTTAGGGAGGCTGATATTCAACTGGGGAGTGGAGTTTGAGATCATCCTGAGTGATACGATGAGATCCCTCTTTAAAAAGAAAGAAGAAAACAGTTAGCCAGGTCTGGTGTCACATTTCTGTAATCCCAGCTATTCGCAAGGCTAAAGCAGGTGGATCCCTTGAGCCCAGGATTCTGAGGTTGCAGTAAACTATAATCATGCCTCTGCACTCCAGCCTGGGTGACACAGAGAGAACCTGTCTCAAACAAACAACAAAAAACCCTAAAATCCTATACATTAACGGAACTCAGAAGACTTACCATTCCCTAGATATTTTATTTCTCAACTTTACTGTTCACCTCTCAGTTAATTAATATACCTAACAAAATAGAATGAAAAAAACAAAAAGGTCTAAGTATAATTTCAAAGGAAATTGACAATGTTACCGATAATTTCTAAATGAGAAGATTTCCCAGGTAAAACTTTTTAATTCAGTCATAATAATTAGGGCCTAGGGTGACACTTCATTTTTTTAGCACAGTGGTTTTTGTGGGTTGCGACCCACAGAAACTGTATTAAAGGGTTGTGGCATTAGGAAGGTTGAGAACCACTGTTTTAAAGGAATGAGTTCTTATTTGCTTTATGAGGTATGTGAACAGGCTGGAGCATCATTTAACTTCCCAGATAGGTAAAGTGATAATGACAAGTGAGGTCAGAGCCAGTCCAGTCTCTTCAACTGCATGTGACATGCTCTTTCCCAAGACCACTGGAAAACATCATTAAAATTTTTCTTATACAGCAATTAATATGTGTGAGCTTGTATTTATTTCATTACTCATAGTCAGTTTTAATAAATTTACAAGAATTCCTGCCCCATAAGCATAAAGGCTATATAAGTAATCCCCAGTCAATGGACACAGTACATTCCTGAGAATGTCTTCAGATCAAATTTGCATGTAACTTGGATCCCTGATGAACAGCACACATATCCTAATACCAAAATAATAATAATATCCCTGTAATAGTTTTCAGAAGCTATTATGCTCTTTTTATTAAGTTCAAACAAACAAAAAAAAATACCATAAAAATAAACTCGTATAAAAAGTTTAGATAGGAGATGGGAGAAATTTCCAAAAAGAATATGAAAGGTTGACACTTACCTGATGCTGTATCAATGCTAGGCTAATAAGAATGTTATAGTAACTTTGATCTTCTAACCAAATCAGTAATAATTTTTCCACTTCAACAGTTAATCCACCATACTGCTTAGTAATCATTGATGCTGTACTTGGAGTGCCACCTTTCACGTGCGCCATTATTCCCCTGTTATCCTTTACAACTGTTCTGATACTTGAGTGACTGAAGCCTAATGCTTTCCCAATGAAGGGTGGAGGCCCACCTTTCTCCCAGTGCTTAATTATGTCTGCCTTCCTTTCCACTATAATCACCTTTCCCTTTGCTGTAGGCCCACTTGAATTTGCAGTGGACTTTTGCTTTGGGGACACAGACTTACAATGTCAATACCAAAGCTATAACAAAAGTGATGCAGTGTGTTAGTGACTGTAGTTGCTAGTGTAAAAATGCTGCAACAATCAGCCCCTTGTGCCGTGTGGGTTTGTTTACATTCACAGATGAAACTAGCTCCCACATTATAAATTAAATTATTTAATTATAAATTACCCTTATAGGGAAACTTGGGAGCCTATTCATAAGTCAGAACACAGTAAGCTGGGTTGCCTGAAACCTAAGGACAGTCTATATTCTGTCATTTTATCTTTGTGTATTCTAACCCCCTGATCCAGCATCTAAATTAGTCTAACACCTGGAAATTATTGAATAAATTGATTTGCATTCAATTTTACACCCCCTGAATATCTAGCGATGTGCTACTTACAGGATTGCAAGCTTCTTGAGGAGAGTTATGAAAACCCAAGGAGTAAAGAGAGAATAATATAACGAATTATATTATATAATTATAATAAAATGAAATAACCATTTGAATATAGACAAAGGCCCCATCGTACAGAAAAGTGATGGTGAAAAGTAGGCTCAATTGGACGTCAGTAAAGAGCTATCTTGTGGTGGGTTGGCTGGGGTTTGGATTGAAAGTGTCGTTGAGGAGGCGGTGTTGGACATGGAGTCCAAAACAGTCAAGTGTCACTGACAAAGAGATATGAGGAGGTTCTTTTAAGTGGGGACTTTAAAACTCGAAGAATCTCAAGAGAAAAAAAATTCACACTCCTAGCGGTGCACTGTAATAAAAGCCACAAATATTAGAAAAGGGAGGCTGGGTTCAAGGGGCAAGAAGTAGCTAAAACTAGAAGCCACACTAGTGGGCAATAAACACCCATGGGCCCTCAGCAAAGATGCAGAGTTCTCTGCTCTTCTCATTTGCTTTCTTTGAAAAAAGAAATGTTGCACTCTAGCCCTCTCTGACTTATGTCGGGCCGGTTTACTCAGAATCCTCCCAGAGGTGCTTCACCCCAGAATATTCCCTTTATAAATGGAAATCGAATAAATTACACTTATCTACATAACATAGTCTTAAATTACCTTGATGGTTCCCTAGGTGCATAGTTACTGTTGCATACTTTCTTTCTTACATACTTTACATTTAGCTAACATCCAAGCCTTGGTTGTCCCTGCCAGCTGAGTGTAGGCTGTCACGATCTACCCCCCTCCCCAGGTCTGTTACAACAACCCCCAGCTCCCACTGTCCACCTATCCAATCTTTCCTATACATTATCTCTGGCTTATTTTTTTTTTTTTCTAAAACATGCTCTGAGACATAAAAATTGAATTTTAAAGCCACCAGAGACCTTACACATGTACTCTAATGTTTTCTAAATTATCTTCCTTAGAATACAGGTTGCTATAAATATTCTGCTCTAAAATGTTTCCCATAAAGTTTGAGAGTTTCCTTTTGAGATTCATAATGCGTATCAGCACTTTAAAGACCATCAAGTCCTTTGATTAAAAGGCCAGCTCAACTTTGTCTAATCCAGATGACTTCCAAATATGTTAAACTGGATTCTGCAGAGAATTCTTTGGAAAATGTTACTATAGTTCAATTATCTCATTTTACAGATGTTCTCAGATCAAGTGAACTTAAGAAACTCGATGTAGCTTTGTCTGACCAACCCTGGTACAGACAATTGTTGGACTTCTTTTTATGTTTTCCAATAGCTCCTGGCATTGGCTCTTTGGAGCAAGTTTTCATTTTAAGTTATGTACTAAATCACTTAAAATGATTTATTCCATAATGCCTTCCTTCCCTAGTGGACTCTGATTTCCTATGAGAGCAGAGGCCACCCCTCTTTTGCGCACCCCTCTCCCTCATGTTTAACATGCATTTGCACACAGTAGGTGCTCTATGATGTCCAATGACTGGCTGGTCATGTGGATTCTATTGAGAGTCTGTGAACAGGGTCTACCCCTTCAGCTTTGCATCTTTAGAGAATAACCCTCCCCATTCAATTTGTAGGAACTGGTTTTAGAATGAGGTGCCTTAATGAATGAGTTCTGAGTGCTATACAGCCAGACAGAGTGCTCAGCTGAGAGCAGGCTTGTGAAATAGTCAGTGGTATCAGCTCTGGGGAGATGTGGCCATTTCCTGCTGAAGGGACAGGAGGATTGAATTCCTGTGTACTCACAGTGTTCACTGAATAAAGAAATGAATGGGCAACTAATAAGAAACCTTGGACCACCAGCTCTGCCTTGCTCTGCAGTGACTTCAGGTAAGATAGAAGAGCACATGTGATTTGTTCCGAGTGCATTTTCATGTCCCTTTAGACTGCCACAGAAGACACCAGTGGTTGGTCCAATTGCGTATTTTGTATGATGACAAACAGCTTTCCGGGATTTTGCAAGGAAGTCTGACTTTTTTTCTTTCTTTTTTTTTTTTTTTTTCTTTTTTTGCAGTTTTTGGCCGGGGCTGGGTTTGAACCTGCCACCTCTGGCATATGGGGCCAGCACCCTACTCCTTTGAGTCACAGGCACCGCCCTGGGAGTCTGACTCTTTCCACCCTTTTCCTCTCCATCTCCTTAAGTGCACTATCCCAAGCTCACCTCACCTATTGTCCCTGTGGCCCCCTCAGGACCGTGCTTTTGACTATGGCAATGATGACATTTGCATATACAAAAAAGATCCTGGGACCTAGACTTGGAGAATGAGGTGTAAGTCCCAGGTTTTCTTCTGACAGTAAATAAGGCTTTGGCCACTCAGAACCTGTGCTTCTTTCTGATAAAATACCCACTGGAATGGTTACCTTACTCAACCATAAATCTCTTGAGGGGAGCAGATGAGGCAGTGTTAACTAGAAAGCCCACTGTATATCAGGTTTCCCAAAATTGTCCCTGAAAACCGAAATCATGGGAGAGGGGCTATGGAAAAGTTTCTTTGGCCTCATGTATGTTGGAAACAACCCTTCCTCTGTCCCTGTTCTACATGTCCATGAGGTGCATTAGAAATTAAAGATGCAAAGTCCTGCAGCACATACAACTGTTTGACCCAGAGATTCCTCCAAGCAGTTTCATCACAAATTCTTTCTTAGGCTAAGATTATAAATACTAATATATGACAGACACTAGCATTGCACGGAACACACATTGGGAAATGTTGCACGCAGCTGATGGAAAGGGACCACATTGATAGTGTGTGCCAGCCCCTCTTCCCCGAAGAGCAGGTTTGTTTCATTATAAAAAGGCCTTTCTTCACGAGCTGACATGAGCAAGATGCAGTGGGGTTATGGGGTCTATTGGCAAAGATGGTTGGGAAGAGGACACTAGTGAGCACACTGGAGAGGTAGATAGCTGACGCCCTGCCTTGTCTGAACAGCCAGCCTTGGTGAGCCCCAGACAAGCCTGCCAGCGCCTTCCATGGGGCCTCCTTCGCTCTCCCACAGACTAGCTTAGCAGCCTTCTAAGGAGACCCTGCATTACCCGCGTTGCCCTTGACTGTTGCTGAACATCCTTAAAAGCTTGACCTTGAATCTTACTTGCATAGCAATTCCCACTGACTCATTTTGTTGTTGTTGTTTCCTTTTGGGGTTCTGTTTGTTTGTTTTTGTCTAAACTCTTTTGGAAAGAACTGATGACTTTTCAGGATCTGACACTCAACCTACTTTCCAACTTTGCTCCGAACCACCCAGGTGCCTCACCTACCCTGACACTGCCCTGTGCCTTGAGTGGAACACACCATTCCGTAAGACCAGCCCTTTGCATGGGCTGCATTTTCTAACTGAATGCAATCCACCAAATTTCATGTTATAGTGCAACCCCCCACCTTAATATTCACTCATTTGTGACGACTCCTGGCAGTGCCTCTCTCTTCTCTGGGGTTAGTGGACTTAATACAGTGGACACAGTTGATGTTATCAGTCCCTGGCATCAACACCCAGAGCACGTCAGAGTTTGTCTTAATCTGCGCAGATGCCCAAGACAGTCAGAGTGGCTTAAACACCAGAAATAATTTTCTCCCAGCTCTGGAGGCTGGAATTCCAAGATCAGGGCACTAGCACTCGCTGACGCCTTCTTCTCCCAGTGTCCTCGCACACGGGGAGCGGTGTCCCGTCTCAGGAAAACTTGGTGGAATCACAAAGGCCCCACCCTCAAGTAACCCTACTTGTCTTCCAAGAGGCTCCAGCTCCAAATCCCACCACATTGGAGATTACGGCTTCAACATATGACTTTCGGGGGAGACACAAACTTTCAGTCTATAACAGAGTTATTCTTATTTGTATCATGGTACACAGTATGGATCACAGCATCTGACATGTGGTAGGCAGTTAAGAAATTATCTTGAACAAATACATAGACAAACAAATGACCATAACTCAAGTGAAGACAGTAAAGTTTCAGAATCACCCACAGAAAGCCCAGGATGGTTTATCTGTAATCCCGGAGGCCGTGGCAGGAGGATTTCTTGAGGTCAGAAATTTAAGACAAGGTGGGGTGACTTAGAGAGATCTTATTTCTACCAAAAATTAAAGATATATATCTTTGTGTGTGTGTCTGTGTGTGGGTGCAGTGACTGCAACGCTAGTCCTAGGTACATGAAAGACTGAGGTAAGAAAATGCCCTGAGCCCAGAAATTCAAGATTATGATCTCCCTACCATACTCTAGTAGCCTGGGCAATAGAGTGATACCATGCCTCTAATCAAAAAAAAAAAAAAAAAGAGAGAGAGAGAGAGAGAGAGAGAGAGTGGAACCTATAGCTCAGTAGGTAGGGTGCCGGCCACATGTACCAAGGCTGGTGGGTTTGAACCCAGCTCAGGACAGCTAAAACGACAATGACAACTGAAACAAAAAATAGGTAGGTGTTGTGGCGGGCACCTGTGTAGTCCCAGCTACTTGGGAAGGTGAGGCAAGACAATCACTTGAGCCCAAGAGTTGGAGGTTGCTGTGAGCTGTGACACCATGGCACTCTACCCAGGGCAACAGCTTGAGACTCTGTCTGAAAAAAACAAACAAACAAACAAAAAACCCCAAAAAAACAAAGAAAGAAAGAAAGAAAAAAGAGAGAGAGAGAGAAGAATCGCACACACACAGACACACACACACAATATAGAGTTATCTCTATCAGTCAAGTAGGCAATAGTAAGGAGTGGTATACAGGCAAAGAGATCTATCTGAGAGATCAGGGGATCTGGAGCAGAAGGAGACTAGAATGCCAAGTGGATAAGAGCAGAAATGTGTCTCCTCTGACAGAGCAAATGACACCAAATGACTTTGTTGGACATCTTGAATTTACCAGTTCCGTGTTCCATGTGAACTACACAGGGGTGCACATAAAGTTCATGTGCGATTTAAAGTTACAACTATTTTAAGTTGCTCGTGAACTTTGTGTCCACCCTGTATATTATTTTTTCAGTAATAAATATATATTTTTTACTATCTTAAGAAAGAAAAAAGGGTATGAAGCAGGAGGCAAGTATCTTCAAAGAAAGAAAGTCTTAGTTTACCTGATACATTAATTCTATTGGAAGTATTCTTTGGATTTGGACAAATTCAAAAGAAAATGAAAAGTAATTCCTTTAAAATCACATAATCCTAAACATTCTATGTCCATAGGGCACTAGGAAACGTTCATTCACTACATGTGAGTTGAGTGTTTGCAGAGTGGCACTCTCCTAGGCACAGGGTCCAGGCATGGAGGGATGAGTGAGTCTGCACTGGGAGCTGAGCTGTTTGTCTCAGCAGCTCTGGAGATGGTCCTCACCAATTAAAGAGGCTGGCGTCCATTTTTTACCTCCTTAAATGGCTGAAGGAGCTGTTGATTGCCGGCTTTTCATGCAGGAAACCACTGTATTTGCAAACACAAATGCATATTTACACTCTGATGAATAATGAAGGTTATTTATTGCATGTGCTTGAAATAATGGTTGATTTTGGAGTGCCATTCATAAAACTCGCATCAAAAAGTATGTTATGGTCTGACGTTTTCACTGCAGTTCAAGTAAAATAGTCCTTGGAAATTGTCTTGCTACCAAATTGCAATGGTAAAGGCAGGGAGGGGTTCAGGCTGGGAGAGAATCACTTTATAGTCTCATGGACTTCTGGATAATATGTAACATAATGAGTTTAATTGAATCATTTCGTTGGGGTTTTGCCCAGAAAAGTGGGAATTTAACTGCTGATACAGCTTCAGTTTCCAATGACACCAGTCAGCACTCCTTAGATTGGATGTAAATAATCCTATTTGCAGATATGCAATATAATAGGGGTATGCTTGTGTGTAAACTTGCTAGCAAAGGTAATTAAATAATTCCATCATGTCTTAATACATATGAAAAAATCACCAGCCTCAAAGAAAGATTGGAAATGCATTTTCCTTCCCGTTACTAGAAGAAGGAACACAGAATTTTTAGCAAGCATTATCTTACTTTGTAACTGCAGAGGTAAGATAGAACACACACACACACACATACACACACATGCATATGCGTATACAAACACACACAGTCCAAAAGCCCAGAAGTTACCATAGCAACAGTAGCATCTGTTCCTGACACACGTTTGTAGAAGTTTGCCGCAAACACCGTCCTACCTGATTGGGCCACGTGATTCTTCTTTGCAGGGATTAGAGACTCAAATTTAGTTCACAGTCTACATTTTAAAGTTCATCTTGATTTAAAATGCTGAACTTCTCAAGTTTTGTTTCCTGAGCTTCAGGCTTATCACAGCATTCACAGGAGAATAAATCAGCGATGGAGTCACTCAGAACACCGTGATCAAGTCAACTCCCAACAGGAATGAAATGCATCTCCAAACAAGGAGATGACTTCAGGTTAGCTTTTCCAGGAAAGAACAGTTCCTAGTGTAGTTTACGAAGAGCCCCCTGCATGTGGCTAAACATGGAATCAATGGATAAACAAACAAACAAACAAAAAATCTTCATGGAAAATAAGGAAGGTGCTATGGATTACTATACCTGTTTTCTAGAAATCAACCTGGTGTCATACAGGATGGTACCATGACATATTGTACATAGTTTGGTTAGTATCTGAGATCTTTGCTCTTGATCCTTCCTCTTCTTTTTGATTATTCCTTCTCAGTCTCTGTTTTTCTTTTCCTCACTAACTCAAGGTTGGAACTCTGGTCTTCCCAGGGGCACCATCCTGACCTCTTTCTCCTCTCACTGCTTATTCCTTTTTGAAGTGAGCTTGGTTACCACACAGCATTCAATTTGCCATCATCTACCTCACCCAAGTCCATGTCTCCAGAAAAGACCATTCTCCACAACTGCACACCATTTCCGAGTTATCACCTCCACCTGACATCATCCACACCTAACACTGGCCATCGTCTCCCTCGGGCTGGGTTTCTCCTCATTCAGCTTTAGATGTAAGCTTGGTCTTTGGGAGACAAATGCGATTCCCCCTTACCCCAGGTTTTCCTAGTAGTGCAGTAGAGAAGTTTTTGTTTTCCTTCCCCACACGTTCAGAAGTAGGATGGTCTCCATGTCCCCTGATGTCCCATCTTCAGTATATCCCTTATTATCTCTGGGACTATTTTTGAAATTTTCTGAGCTGGATGCCCTGTGCCTTCCTCAATGCCATCCCCAAGTTGTGTCATGCTTAGGAGCTCTCAGGACTTCCCTTGGCCTGCAACGTGAGGTCAGTGGTCTTGCTCTGATTCATCCTTCCCCTTTGCTCTCCCCTACTGTGGTCCATGGGGCCCTCCCAGGTCTTATATCAGAAGATCGCAGCCTTGACTGTTTTCCTGGGTGCTCGAGTAGGTAAAAACTGATGGTCATGGAAACTGTGCTTCACTAGAACAAGCAAGTACAATCGTAAGCAATTCAATATCGTTTTAAATCCACCATGCTAAGTGACTGGAACTCCTCTGTGGAGTGGCCTTTGGGAGGCCACTGCACCCTCTGTGTGTATCAGGCCACCTTCAAAGACTCACATCCCATGGATAAACAATGCTCTCCAAGGCTCTGAGATATTTCATGTACTATTTTCCCTAGATCAACGGTTCTCAACCTGTGGGTCGTGACCCCTTGTAACAATGAAAATACATCTTGCATATCAGATATTTACATTATGATTCATAACAGTAGCAAAATTACAGTTATGAAGTAGCAATGAAAATAATTTTATGTTTGGGGGTCACCACAACATGAGGAACTATATTAAAGGGTCAAGGCATTAGGAGGCATTAGGAAGGTTGAGAACCACTGCCCTAGATTCTTTGCTAGGTGTTTACAAAAGGACAACCTCTCTCATGAAGAAGACTATTTCACTCCCCCTGTCCTCTAGATAAATTCATTAATGTAGGGGGCCACCCAAGCTCTCTCCTATCAAGAGCCTCTGTCTCTGCAGGGCCCTGAAAGTGTCAGAATAGAGATTTGGCAAGGCAGTGGTATTTTGTTTTAATATGAACTTGCAAATAACAAAAGTAAAGTTTATCATTTGTATGGCTCTTGACAACTCCCCAGAGCTTTCTTACATTTTGATATGTCTGGGGAAAAAGAGAACTTTTTAAAAGACACGAAGAGCCTGTAGTCCCACTACTCAGGAGGCTGAGGCAAGAGAATCGCTTAAGCCCAAGAGTTAGAGGTTGCTGTGAGCTGTGATGCCATAGGACTCTACCGTGGGTGACACAGTGATACTCTGTCTCAGAAAAAAAAAAAAAGACATGAGGAAAGTAACAAAGAGGAAGAAAACTGAGTTTCAGGCCATGCATACATCATGGAGCTATTGGCAGCCATAACATCCCCCCAAATAAAAACAAAACTAAACAAAAATTCAACTATCAGTCTCTGTAGAGAGGTTTCTAGCATCACTTTCAACTTTCAAACATGAGAATGATCACCCAAAACCCACTTTGTCGATTTGCTACAGGAACAGTGGGCCCTCCATTTGGTTTTCTAAAAGTACACACCACGTTTTCTTTAATTATCACCATATCATGCTTCTATGAAGGTTTCATATTTGAATTTATGGAATTGTTATATTGAAACGGAATTGTGTTACACCTTTAAACCTCAAGTGGCTACTAATATTTTATTAAATACAGCTGCCACTAGGCAATAAAAATCTCCAAGGGGCCAAAAAGAAAAAAAAAAAAGAGTGCGGTGTTTTTCCTATCTGCTTTCTTCTTGCAGAAGCCATATGCTAGTAATACATATCTGCTGTCTGGTGTTCAGTATATACTCCGGCTCTGTATATAGTTAGCCTACAGCGTCACACGCCACCTGCATTCTTTCAAAACACTGAACACTAGATGTCACAAAACAAAAACCATGCACTATGCTCTGAAGCACAAACACATTTCCACTTGGTTAATGAGATAGAACACTGCTGCAAAGCCAGAGAAGTTAATTTCATTATACAAGTTTCGGAAATAACGGTGGACTTTTGAGGACAGATACTCTGCACCCATAATTAGCTTTAAGATAAATCCATTTGGTATGCATTTGGTTTTTCATTAGGACATGCATTTTCACTCCCATGTGCAATGTTTGAAAGGTTTACATTACATAAAATTAGGGCTGTATAAACTGTGTGCTTCATCTCTTTCTCTAATGTGATTGCGCCTTCCCTTGAACACAGTAGCCTGAATGATAGCTTCCATTGTATGCAATGCACGTCGATAAATACCGAACATGAATGTGAATCAATATTGTGTTAGTACTGGGATTAGGCAAGCTATTTTCTTCTCCTTTTTTTTTTTTTCTTCTTCTGGGGAGATGAATATGAGTAAATAAAATGAGTGTTTGTCTGAAACTGTGTCGGGGGATTAGGCTTTGTGTTTCCCTTTTCAGGAGCAGCATGCCAACTGGCAGGCCTTTGCTGACTACCTGGGCTGAGCACAGAAAGCCGAGATACTCACCGTCGTTGCACCGAGGCCTGCTGCTCTGAAGGACACAGGACGACGGGCCTCCTCTCACCCAGAAAAGCCAGGTGCAGTTTCTGCAGCAGGGCAAAGTTATGCTTCATAAAACTTCGTTTTCTCTCTGCAAATTAAGGGACAATTTATGAGTGTCTAGACAGGAATTAATCGGAATAATATTGGCTGCTTTTGACCCGAGAGTGCTATTACAATAAAGTATATACAACACAAATATAGGACAAAACCATTTACATAGCCTGTTATCATGCCAGCATCCAGAGGCACCTTACAATAATAAAATGATTTACAAAAGAAAACACTAACACAAACATATCTTTGTTGATGAATGGCTTTGGAAAGCAAACTTAATCTGTTCCTGAAGTTAGAGTTAGAGTCTTTTCTGTAAGAGCTTACGAGATAAGGAGATTTCAAATTATGGAGGAAAAAAAAAAAAAAAAAAATCAGAGGTGGGAAACCAGAGATTTAGGACAGAAGGATTTATAAATGTCTACGATGTATAAGAAGTCAGTATGCGAGAATCTTCCAAAACCCCTGTAAGTGCTAAACCTAGAAAATGTATGTTCAAATCTAAGTGCACTAATTGTCTGTTAAATGGAAATAGAAATCTTATACATTAACAAAGAACAAGGAAAACGTTAGCTTTTTCTATGAAAAAAATATGAACTTTAGATGTTTTAAAAAATACCATTTCTTCAAAAATTTTTAAAAAATGATGTTCTTCAATTTTCTGGGTGAAGGTAGAGAAGATTTACAGAACTAAAGGATTCATGAAGACAGCTATTCAAATGACCCTGCTATGACGTATCACCAGAACCTGTTGTCTGCGTGTTTTCTGAATTTAGGTAGTTTAAATAATAAAAATAAGCATTTTGTCTTTAATCTTACTTATTTGATGCAACCATTTTTATTCAATATGAAGGAATTATGATGCATATTTTATTATTTTAAAAGTACTTTTATTAATTTTATTTATTTCAGCTACACAAATGCATTGTATAATACTTGGAAAATACAGAAAGGTACCAAGAAGAAGGAAATAAGATACAGTTACAGTCTCCATAATAACAACCGTTAATATCTTGGTGTATTTTTTTCAAACTGGTAATTTTTTCAAATTAACTCTCAATTGATTCTAGCCACATTTGAAACTGGAAAAACAAGCTATTTCTATAAAAACTCCTGCCACATCCAGTAGAGGTAAGAATTATAACAAGTACTAGGTTAATTTGATTTTACTCAGTATTTTTTCTTTCCTTGATAATTATTGCAAAACTATTAGCATGGGATTATCATAGTTTCAGTGCTGCAATTTAATTTATAAAAAGAAAACAAAGCCATTTTTTAAAAAGCCAAATGTTGATATTAATATTGATATTTATATATTATATAATTAACTTTAAGCACTAAAATATTTAGCTTTTTACTTCTTTTTTTCTCTTTAATGCTAAATTGACTAATAAATTAAATCTCCTGTTTACACACATATACCTATATAGGCGTGTACTGAAGGGGCAAACACACACACTAGAACCTCCATAGCTGACCACCACCCTATAGTGACCACTTCCTTAAATTGACCGAATTTTCATAGAACAGACGACAGACTACCCCAGGCCTAGTTACTTATGTTGCCCACCTCTGTATGTTGACCAGTTTTTTATGGTCTTTTGGGTGGTTGATTTTCAGAGATTCTAATATATATAAAAAACAATTTGTCTTCTTAATATGTCCTTTCTTTATTGTGACAGTAGAAACGTTTCTACTTTCTTAACAAAAGACAAAATAAGGCCAAAGACAGGAGATTACATTTCTGTTTATTTTCCAGCAGCCCAGCTCTGAATGAGTTTAATCAGCTGGGAGCATGAATATAAAAGCTGAAGTCCCTGTCTAACACTGCGTGTGCTGGCTCTCTGTGGCCTGGGTAGTGACACTCTGTACCTTGTTGGTGGATTACTTCAAACAATTCAACTGTGAATTGCTACTCTAGCAGGAGAAAGATCAAGGCCAAAATCTTCACTACGAAAGGAAGTGAACATAATTTGGATACTGTCAGTTAAAAGGTTCTTAATTTGGACTTTTATCCATCCCATGCTATATATCTTTGCCCCTTAAATTTCTGAATTCATATTTAGAGATGGGAGAAAAACTGAGCTATCCACCCCTAATTCAACTTCCCTTTTGATTAACTCACTTGCTACATGATTGCCAAAATTGATTCCACAGACCCTCAAAACCTAATTCTTACTTTTTCTTTTCATGTCCCAGAAAGACACAGACCTGGTTTTAAAGACTAATTTACTGTTTGTTTATTCTTTACTTATTTTGCTATTTCTTTCTTTTTTTGATGGTCATGATCATCACTTAGGCTATTCTATTTTAAGAAAATTTAAATATAAAATTTGGATCCACATTGGAGATCATATTGGACAAATTGATTTATTAACTCACATCCTTTTCCAAACCTCGATATGGCCTTTTGATAACTTTAGGAAAGAAAGAAAAACATCAACTGATTCCATTGGTGCTGTCGAGGGTGGTTTCACTTGAATTAATTTCTACTGCTTCCTAGTGAAATGGAAAGAAAATCATTTGCCCCTTTTCCTGCAAACATGGCTGACCCAGCTTTCTGAAATGTCTGAGTTATTGTGTGTTCTTTGTTACGGCACCTTGCCTCACCCTAATACAGCTCAGAAATATACCATATCCTTTTTAGTAAAGTATCTCAAGAATGGAAGAAAAAGTACCCAATGTACTCAGCCCTACTATGAAACTAATTTATGGCTTTCATATGAAAGCTATTACCCAGTTATAACCTAAGAATATGGGGAAGGGGGAGAGGGAGGGGAAGGATTGGGGAGGATGGGCAGAGGGAGGGTGATTGGTGGGATTACACCTGTGGTGCATCTTACAAGGGTACATGTGAAACTTAGTAAATGTGGAATATAAATGTCTCAATGCAATAACTAAGCAAATGCCAGGAAGGCTATGTTAATCGGTGTGATGAGAATGTGTCAAACTGTTTATAAAACCAATGTATGGTGCCCCATGATCACATTAATGCATACAGCTATGATTTAATTAAGAAGAAAGGAAGGAAGAAAGAAAGAAAGAAAGAAAGAAAGAAAGAAAGAAAGAAAGAAAGAAAGAAAGAAAGAAAGAACCAGAATCCCAGACAGTCATACTGAGGAAACAGTTCTACTTGAAAGCACTTGGAACTGAACTCAAATGGGAGTGCTCAATAAGTCCAAACTAAAAAGATTTGTTATTCTCTTCTCCCAAGATTTCTGGTTACTGATGAGAATTTAAAAACCATTGGAGAGAATAGTCTGTGTACTATTAGATGTAATAATTTAATTGGAAGAATTTAGTGTTTGCTTGTTTGTTCCAATGAAGTATTCAATTTGGTAGGACTTCGTTAATTTTTCTTGTGCTCTAAAATTGTTGTCCTCTTCATTTCATCCCAATATGGGTTCTTTCCTGACAGAAGGAGGTTGTTCTTCCTGCATGCAGGCACTTTGAGACCATCGTGCCCATAGTGAGGATCTACTCTAAATGGACTACCAGAACTGGTGGTTGAAAAATATTTTCTGGAGCTCACAGTGGTGATGAGCTACTCATTGCACCGTAGTCAATGGGTTGGGACTTCAATGTGCACAATTACCCTGCTTACCCTACATTCACATATTCTTTTCACCCCCTAGCCTTCTTTCCTTTCTTGCAAATTCAACATGAGACATCACTTCCTTGGAAAAGTGATTCCATGCTGGATGAGATTTCTGTAGACACAGATGCTGTTAGCACCCTGTACTTCTTCACAGGCTTTCACACCTTAGCCACCATTCCTTGAATTGCCTGTAATTAGTTCCTCCCCCCCCTCCCTTTTTTTTTTTGTCCCTTGTATTTCCTGGGAGAAATCAGCAGGTCTATCATGCTTGCCATTGTAGCCGCGGGGTGTGGCCCACTATTTTGCTTTTGGCACAAGCCATTCACAATATTTTTGTGCCCTTTGCACTGTTTGGAATTCTAGAACTTTTCATAGCATGTGAAAAGGAAATTAAAAGACTCAAAAATTCTTGAGAGTGTCTCGTCACTTCCACAAAGCATCTACCATTACCTCTTTAGTTGCTTCTTTATATTTCCATACTGTGGATGAGATGTCCCAGCAGGCTGCTGGGGGTCTACCTACAGATTCAGCAAGTGAACTTCAAATAACAGACGCACGTATTCCTCCTAATACCAGCAATTATGCGCAGGGCATCTCATACCACATGAACTGTTCAGCTCAGAAGTCCATCCAATAGGCATCATTTTAACTGTATTGTGATCAAGGCTGCTAGTTATCATCTAGTCGCTACAAGTCCCTTCATTTTTTGGGGTAACAGAAACCACCCCCATCCAGAGTTATAGCTAGCAAATGGCCACCCATTAAAAGTTATACTCAGAATAACTTGCGCATTGCTGGGGCCATCTGTCTACATGCTCTTTCCAATGCAATATATGCAAAGTGTGGTGTGTGTACATATAATCTTTCACTCATTTTACTCCTTTACTTCCCTGCCTTCCATGACTTCACTTTCTCCTTCCTGTGGCTTATACCAAAGTCAAGGAACGTTAAGGCCAGGTTCTAAAACCCTGCCAAAGGCTCAATGTTAGGAAATTGCTCAGCAGAAAGAGCTTGCCACAGAGGATGTCTGGGTTCTAAAACCTCTTGTAGCAGGTAGACCCAAGTCGTCCAGCCTACTTTGAACCACTCCATGAGTGAAACTAACTTTTATTTTGTCTGAGTCATTATGTTTTGCTTCCTTTTACTAGCAAAGTTAAGCCTGTATGCCAACAAATGCAGGTAAGTATATGTACTTAGGGCAAAGAGAAAATTCACAGATCAAAAAAGTTTGATACTTTAGCAGGAATACCCAACCTTTTGGATTTTTCTCTGCCACACATTGGAAGAAGAAAAGTTGTCTTGGACCACACATTAAATATACAAACACTAACAAAGATTTGGCAACAAAAATGGTTTATGCACATTTTATACTTTCCATGATATCCAACACCACCAATAAGAAAAAAAGTAAAAGCCCTCAGAAAATCATCGTGCAACACATGGGTGGCATACAATATATCAATGTGCCATGTGCATGACCAAGGGGTCTAGAACCAATAATTTACATAACCTAAAATGACAGGATACGTTGACCTTATCAGCTATCTGTCAGAACAATTACCCACAAGTGGCATACAGAACCATCCCTCACCTCTAAAATAGCTGCATGAGGAAGCAATACTGGTATTGGGATACTTGACTGTTAGTAAGAATGGGTGGATTTGACCATCGATTCCTCATTTTAACTTCTTTCTGGACTTTTGAACAGCTTCTGCAAAGTTCTAGAGCAGGGTGGCAGTGTTAACTGAAAAATTAGTCAAATAAATCTATTGTAAATCAACAGAGAGGCAAGGCCCTAGACTTTCTGCCTATTAGTAAAGATTGCCACAATGATGGTGGCAGATGAAGATGAGAGTAATGGTATGACAGAGATTGTGACAAACCTTAAATTCAACAATGTCCTCAGGGAAGACCAGAAATAAATAGGAAACAAAGAAAGAGAACAAATTAGAGAAGGTAGAAGATGAATGTTATCTCCAGAAATGACAGAAGAATGAACAGAACTGATTTGGAATAGAAGAATTCTAGTCATAATGGTGAAAGATACTGAACTTTGCTAGACCCCTGCCCAAATCAGGGAAGTGCTTGAACCAGGGTGAGAAGTGCAACCATGTTGCTTATGGGAGTATTTCATTGACATTTTTATTGTTATCCTCACTCATTTGATTATATTATCTGCAGAATGGTGTGAGCTGAGAAACCTGGACTCCATTTATAAAATATAAATATCTACATGCAAAGCAAATCTTCTTTATTTATCATGGAGGTCTGCCTGGGAATCATAATAAACAATTATATAGTAACCGGGGAAGAGAGGCAGGCTCGAGACTGGACTGAATGTGTACCCCTCCAGCAATAAAGAAAAACACTCTGGGGTCAGGCCAGGCTCCTCTGGGGGATCTTTTTCAGAATAACAAACTAAACAGACATATTTCAGTCTCAAAGCATATTTCAAAATTATATGATGGTCCAAGTTAATTTTTAGGGATCTCAAGTTGATATAAACATGCTGATGTTTGTGTTCTCAACCAAGCATATGCAGAACATCAAGAGTTGGCTGTTTACCAAATAAATAATTCAAATTGGTGGACAACAAACTCAGGAAAGATGGCCCCAAATATGCAAAGCTATTAACCAAATCTGAGTGTGAGGCAAAAAAAAAAGTTAGTAAGTCCAAGGAATTTGGAGAAATAGGAATAACTAATCAAAATTTTCTTTCAAGAGGCAATTGAGTAAGTAATATGTAGATAATTATGACTTTTAAAGTATGAAATCAATGTTAATACACATTTATTTTGCTTTCTTATGGTTCTATGTAGACTTTATGGAACTACCTTTTGAGTTCTTTGGAGAAGTAGATGTGACTTACACATTTTTCACAGCTCATGGCCACCAATTAGCAAATCAACATCTCAGAAGTGAGAGAGAAATGATTTTGAGGGATGTCTGGGGCAGAAATGAGTATATTACTCATACAACAGGGTGAAATAAAACGGAAAAGTCAAGGATTAAGGTCAATCAGGAGAGACCCCAGAAACATCTTGTTTATAGTTTTCTCAATTTGTAGTCAAAGAAGAGGTTTGTCATTAAGAATTCTAAATGCATTTAGAATTGTTATTTATTTCACGATTTCCTAAATATCTACAAATGGTGATACTTAATAATTATATGGTTAGAAATATGAAAAATATACCTAATGCATAGATAACCTACAGCCTTGAAATATAGAAGGTCTAATTTCAGCCACAGAACATTTTTACACTGTTCACAATTTTATCACTTTAGTCCTCACCATTATGCTGAGAGATAAAAGCTTTATTATCCCCTTGCTTCAGATGAGGAAATTAAAACACTAAGACTTGCCCAAGGTCACACGGATGGTTAAAAGTCAAGGGAGGATTCAAAGCCAACATCCAGATCCAGAATCTGAAACCAAAACCACTATCCAGTACCACCTCCCTGTGCCCTTCGGCCCATTCTTCTGAAATGTTAGTGAGTTTCAAACATAAACAATAAATAAGTAAGTTACATTTGGGGAAAGGCTAACATTCAAACAACGTTCACTAATGTCTACTTGGGAAACTTCTCTGATTTTCTCCTCTGAAAACAGAAGCTCATGCTGTTTTTCTAAATTTATCATGAAATAACTATGAATTTTGATTTCCTGTAATGTAAGACATTACATTTTTAAAAGAAACCCAGAGGCTTGGAGCTACTTTTGTGCTTTATAACATGAGAGCAATGTTGAACCATAGTTAAGTCTTCCACTTGATCTTAAACTGAAGGTGTAAACACACACACACACACACACACACAATTCAAACTCACAGTGCATGAGTTAATGTCTTTCTGTCATCAACCTCTTTTTCCCCCTACTCATTGGGTCAAGGGCCCCTTGGCCTCCCCTTTCCTCTCTAGGGAACTTTGGAAAATACTTTTCCCTTAAAAAAAAACATGGCTCCCAACTTACTAGCACCTGTATTTTGTCTCAATTGGACAAGTCTGCTTGTTCAGAAAATATTTCTTTAAGAGGTTGAGAATGACTTTGGTGCTCACTAGTTAAAAATAAAAACTTGATCAGGTGAAAGGTAACTGTATAATTTATTGTCCAAACCTAGATTCTTTTGAAAATAAAATGGAGTACTAATAGGAATTACACTGGCATAACAGGCATTGACTTGTTACAGGCAAGAGGAACTAATGAGTCTTCTGGGCCAAGTGAGGCATTATTCTCTGATTCTCAGAGCAATGGAAAGCCACTGAAATTTTTAAATGAAGTGAAATAATCAAAATATATTTTGAAAAGATCCCAACAGATCACTACAGTGTGGGAAACATATTTGAGAGAACAGGAGTACATGAAAATTAGTAGGTTGTGAGATTGTAGTGAGACTGCAGGGGGCAATGGAAACTCTTGGAAGGGTTCAGATGTGATAGGTCCATTGACGACAAACATGCAGTGATCATAGAGACAGTTTGGAGGAGGTTAGTGGATGAAAGGGAGGGTAGAATCCGGAATAATGCCTTTATGACTTACCTAAAAAGGTTGGATAGTAATGGCATTCATTGGGAACTGGCAGAGGGATAAATGGTGGGTGAAAATCTGCAAAATTCACTCCTTCACTTTCTTAAGCTTTTATGCAAACAGCACCATTTTAGCTCCTTAGGAAGCTTCCTGGGTAACCTTTGAAAATATTTCTGATTCCCGCATTTCTCTTCCATTTCATATACCTCTGAATTTTTATTACCTTCTCTGTTTTATTTTTTCCATTACATACTTACACCACCTAGTACAATTCCCTCTTTCTTACACACACGCACAATTGCGTACTGCATGTATATACATAGATACTTTTTTATTTTGGATTAATATGAGGATACATGTGATTAGATTACATTATTTGGATATTTACTTCATTTAAAAAAATGTCTGGCTTTTTCTTCATGCTCTCCACTGGAATATGGCTTTTTCTTCATGCTCTCCACCTCAAGATGCTGAGAACTGTGCCCCTACGTATAGTAGGAGCTTAGTAAATATGTAATAAAATGAAATGTAGAGTGAATCAATAGTGGACTAAAATAAACCCTGTTGCTATTTCAGATACTTCAGGTATTTCTGTACCACAGCTTTATGCAAAAATATGCCTGTTAAGTATTATCAGAGACCCCCTGGACAGAGGAGGGTCTCATAAATCAAATGTTTTATGGTGGAGCACTTTCTGGATACCCATGTGGTTGGTTAGGAATGGATGTCAGATTCTCTCACACTTGGTTCTGTGCACCTGCCCACCTGCCCAAGCAGGTGGAGATGCTTGCCTTGTCTCCCCAACTTTCTCCTGAGTTCAGTCCTTCCAATCCACTTGTGACCACCATTCACAAGTGTCATTTGGACATCCAGCATTGAGCATCCTCTAAAGGCACACCTTAACCCAACAAGAGCAGAATTAGACAAAAAAGGGAGAGAACACAGAAAAAATGGTTACTGAGTATTTTAAGACTGAGAGGGAGCTGGGCGCGGTGGCCTCATGCCTATAATCCTAATAATCTGGGAGGCTAAGGCGGGAGGACTGCTTAAATTTAGGAGTTACAGACTAGCCTGAGCAAGAGCAACACACCATCTCTACTAAAAAGAAAACTAGAGAAAAAGACAGAGGCAAGAGAATGGGTGGGTGTGGTAGCTCATGCCTGAAATCCTAGCACTCTGGGAGTCCAAGGCAGGTGGATTGCTTGAGTTCAGGATTTCAAAACCAGCCTGAGCAAAAGCAAGACTGTGCTCTACCAAAAAAATAAAGAGAAAGAAAGAAAAAATTAGCCACATGTTGTAGGTACCTATAGTCCCAGCTACTTGAGAGGCTGAGGCAAGAGGATCTCTTGAGCCCAAGAGATGAGTATGAGGGTGCTGTAAACTATGATGCCACGGCACTCCACCCAGGGTGACAGAAAGAAAGAAAGAAAGAAAGAAAGAAAGAAAGAAAGAAAGAAAGAAAGAAAGAAAGAAAGAAAGAAAGAAAGAAAGAAAGAAAGATTGAGAGGGAGAAAAGCAAAGCTGAAACACAGGGGGGTGAACGCAACTTCTGTCTGTCTTTTGGTGTCTCCACTTTCCAGGGAGTGTTAAATACTTATGTGGTCTCCATGAGTCCATAAGACTAGATAAGCCTAGGCAATTTCAGCTGTTCCACTTCTTGGGCAGAACTACTTAAGGAACTGGGGCACAGGGGTTCAATCCACTTTTTCATTTATGTACAATTTCAGAAGTATTCATTCAGCTCTTATTGTGCACTAGCCATGCACTTGGGATGAGGATTCAGCAGTGAAAAAGCTGGACATGAGGCTGCTCTCTCTGAATCGACAGGAGCTTACATACAGCCACCAAGGAAGATGCCATCCTTCCGGCCAATACCCAAATGCTTCTCCTCTCACAGTCCCTCAACAGCTCGGCTCAGCTCACTACTTTAAAGCAAAAAAGAAAGTTTCCCTCAATCCTTACTACTTTTCCAGGGATACCATTTACTGTATGTCTAGACAAAGCATCATTCCATTAAGAATCCCAAAGTTGCACAAGTACACACACACACACACACACACACACACACACACACACACAGAGAGAAACACACTGTTCAGGACAGTGGCCAAGTCAGAATATCATCTGTGAACTTGCTTGAAGGGCACAAACCCTTTTAAGCGACTTAGGATATTATCTCTGTCCCTTAAGTGGTAACCAGGTGTCCCAAAAAAGAGCACTGAGCTTCCAAAAGGTGCTTAACGAAGAATGAGGGAAGAAGTTCGGCCCTAAGAAACTCTGAATCATTAAATAATGCTTACCTTAAACGCACCAATAAAACACTGTACATTAAGGTTTGGCAATTGGAGGGATGAGCCCAAGCGGATTCTTAAATTCCTTTTAGAGGAATTGGAAGGGAGATTTACTTTGCTCATCTTCCTATCACAGAGAGTGATCTCCCCAAAGACTTTATTGGCAGTGTAGTCCTGCCAAAAGCGCTCACTGCCCTTGCCTTTCTCCTCCCTGAGAACCAATGTCCCGTGAGAAAGCACGTTCCCACTGCCTCGCTGGTGTGGGAAACACCAGGAGAAGGACTTTTCCCAAATCTGTGTGAATTGAGCAACTGGAAGCAACACTCACAAGCTTCCTTGTTTATGTTCCTTTCTGTTAAAATATCGGAAACCCAAAACAAGGCAGAAGCGTGCTGGCACTGAATTATGTCAGCACAAACATTCAATTCAAAAGAATTGCTGAATTTATTTTAATAGCCGAGAAACCTGGAGGCATGTGCAGTCTATTCTGGCTGTCAATTTATGATCTTTAAAACATTTTTTAAATTGACTGGTCCATTTTAAATACATCCCACCTCATCTTGTTCAAGCCAAGTTTTACAGATGCCATCTTAAAAATCAATTCAAAGAGCAGCCATAAACTCAAAAGCTTCCTACTTGAAGTGTATATGGCAGAATGCAATTTTGTTTAATTTTAATTGACAGAGATGTCAGCTTAAGAGAATACTTTAGAATATTAGTAGGAACAGTAAACTTGTGCCTTGACATTTTTATGGTATAATGGTATAATTCCCTGGGAAAAAAAATCTCCACTGTCAGGATTTACATGAAAGCAGTACGTGCGTTCCTCCCCCTGCCCTCGGTGAAGGACCGACAAATGTATTATTAATTACACAATTGCTTTATTATGTGGAGCTGTAACTAAAATCTTTTCTGGGTTTTCAGGCAAAATTGAGCTTCTTCCAAAATGATTAATTCTAGTAAATGGACTTGGGTAGAAAAAATTGATTCCAGCTGAAGGAAAGACTACGGCCTTACCCCTTTTAGTGGGAGATCCAGGCATGGATGAACCAGAAACTACTTACAACAGACTTTCAGGACTGAAGGCATACTGAATTTTACCAGGGCAGGAGTTTTTCAATAAGACATGCACCAATAAACCAGTAGATTAATTCTCCTAACTTTAGATATAAACAGATAAAATTTCTTGGCCATACATCCAAGAATGGTAGAAATCAGGATGACTTGGGGCTTTTTAAGTCTTCATGTTAGGGCAGATGCCTCTGTTAGAGCTTCCATTGCACCTTATACAAATGTCAACCTCAGAACTTATTATTTTTTGTTGAGATTATGTCTTTATCTATGTGTCTTCCCCATGAGTTCACACTGGGATGTCTTAATTAACTTAGCACCCATGGAGCTTTGCACAAGCCTTGTGCATAGCATGACAGTTGCTTAGACACAGTGCCCTGAACTAAGATGATCATTTTAATCCAGCTGATATGTGCTGGATTATAGCATCTCTGCTATTTGGGGGTGAAGCATGGAGTGTCACTTTTCCAAAAAAGATTACTGAAACCCCAAGAATGACCATTGGTTCTCAAAAAAAATAAAACAAAACAAAAAACTGCCATACTGAGCATGGGGTATTCTTCCTGGGCTTCTCATAGTTTCTGATGCCCAATAACTTTTCCAGTGCACGTGCGCACACCCAGAGCATAGCAAGACATTAATAGAAGACATCTTGGACATCTTTAGGGCATAAACCAAGCAACATGGAACAAGTTACACTTGCATGTTAGACGTTTAGTCTTACCCAATTTGAAATCAGCTTTAGAATAGTACAGTGATTCCAGTAAACTTCAATGAAGCTCCCATCATTGTTAAAGCAATAGCGATTCCGTGGGGAGGGGAGAGGGCATGTGGGTGGGTGACACACAGGCACTCATTGTTGCATAGCTCATACATTAATGACATCATGTCTGCAAAATCTAGCCCTGACTCTGGCTCAGAATAAACATATAGAAGGGGAATTAAAATAATAGTAAGAGCTACAGATAATGAGAGGAAATGTGTGCCCGGTACTAGTGGCTGTACAGAATGCTAAGTAAGAATCTAAGAGAAAAAGATTGGTTTTAAACAGATCAAAGGAGGTATCTAACCATTTGATGTGGTTCTTCGAGGTTGAGTAGAATTTACAAAGAGGCCATAGCAGGAGGGAATTTTTAGGTAAGGAGCACTGTGTGAGCCAAGCCTGGAGGCAGAGAAGCACACAGTTGGTTTGAGTAATGGGGACTAGTTGGGTTTTGAAATTTAGATTAGTCTACGTGAACAGGTGATCTAGTTTAAATGGTATATTGGGGTTTCCTTGTGACAGGCCATGAATACCACAATACCTCATAAAAAGTTAAACCAAAAAGTTAATGCATGCACCATCTTTACATACCTCTTAAAACCACCCATTACTGAAGTCTTGATGCTGTAAGAGATAATGATATATAAAATGGTAACTAAGAGTTCTCTTAAAAATCATCATGCAAAGTGTTTGAATTTTATCTATTTAAAAGCGATTCCTGGGAGTCACCTTCAGGTCCCTATTTCTATTCGTTTCCAAAAGATCAAATTTGTATCCGTGTTTAACACACTGTGGTCTGAGAGGCACTGCTTTAATAAGGTTTTACCTGGTATTTCCCCTGCAATGAGTTCTGCCGTCCTCTTGATTGTAAAGTGCTGTGAAAGCCATCTTCTTCTAGGAGATTCACAGCGCACACTCTCAGATAAAAGGCTCTGAGCATCCTGCAATTGAAAAACCAGTTTAACCATATTTTATTCCAAATCTCACAAAGTGTTTTTAATCATGAGAACATAATATGCATGTGTGTGTGTGTGTGTGTGTGTGTGCACTAACCATTGACATCTCACTGATGTCCTATATTTAAGGAACACATTTTGTAAATCTGCAGATCAATTCCTGAGCTGTCACCATTGTAACTCCAGACAGAACCAATCCACTTTGAATTCAGAGGAAAGCTTCTGGAACACCAGGTACTTCTGGAATATAACCTTGAATTATACTAAAATAGATTGTACCCACCCAAATTACATCAAAAATAATTCTAGACTATGACCACTGGATCCATCGACCCTTATCATCTAAAACATTTCAGTGATTTATATAGACCTTATCTGTCCAAGTATTCCCACATACTAAGTGGAAAGGAAAACCTTTCCATGTCCTGTTCCCAGACTTTGTCAGATAAAATTAGCACATCTTCCAGCCTCTTTTTAATGTCTTTGGCTCACTATTGCCTGGCTTGCTTGCAGGCTTGATAATGTGATGCAAATGAATTATTGTATGGGAGTTTAATTTTAATAGCAGAACTCCCCAAAGGTAAGAGTGATGATGGTGAAGGCTTCCTTAATCACTCCAAAGTTACAGATAAAGGAGGTGAGCTTCCCGCGAAGTTAAATGTCTTTCCTAAATTCTGTAGCTAATTCATGATAAGACACTGCACTGGACTTCATTCCTAATGGTCTATCTTCTTTCTCGTGGTACTTTTCCAGCACTGAAGATTTTTACACCCTCAGCAAAAGGAAATTTCCATTGACTTAAACATGGAGGCTAGGGAAAAAAAGAAAAAAGACAGATGCTCCGTCCACAAAATCTTTCTAAGAAGACTCAAGAGGTTATAGCCAAGTGCATCAGTGGTAAATACTGCTTTGGAGAAGAGAGAGACAGGTTCATTTTCTCTTAATATGTTTATCAACAAATATGTTTGCAGTTATGCTAGTCAGCGAAAATAGGCAAACAGTCAGATAGAGGTATACTGCACACAACGTGACTCCAAGTCAAGGTAAAAAATTCAATGCACTTTAAGGTTTGTGTCTGATTTCCGAAGACACTAATACTCTTTGCCTCAGCATTCATCCTCTGGACTCTCTGTTCTTCATCAGCACATTTCCAATTGCTTTATCCAGCAGGAGAAATGGGGGGGTGAGGGGGATTCAGGGAGCGTGTGAGTTGAGGACCAAGAAGGGGAAACCAAGGGCAGGGCAGCGATGCTCTGTGATCTGGGAGTTCATGAATTTTAGGTCAGCTAAATCAGGACACAAAGCTACAGCTGCCAACCCACAAAGGCCCACATACAGTTTCCCTGGCTCAATCGCTTCTCAGCCTCAAATCTGTGAAAGAGAGCCTTCCACGGGGGGACCTTCTTCTTCCCCAATTAGTGCCTTTTCACAGTGGCAGGATAGAAAAGGTTTTACTCGGCAACATTACTCAGTATCAGTAATATGCAAAAGATCTGTGAAATCAATTCCCATTATTTCAAAGGACGCTGCATAGTAAAAATAATGCATAGTAAAAACACTGTAATGAAACTACTGCTTAATCTGCTGTGATTATCTAAGACGAACCAGCAACTGTTTCATCCTTATTTTGCAGCATCTGCTCATTGGTACATAAACTGTGTGTACTACAGCAAGGCTTCATGCAATGGAAGTTGAAACTGTGAATGCTGAAGTGTCACTGGGATAGACGTTCAGGGGGAGATTCAGTATCAGGCTTAAGATGATTAAAACTTTTCCACTCTCACCTTTTCTGTCTCATTTGTTTTCTGCATTTTTAGTTCTCCGAGCTACCAAAGAAGGAAGGAAAGAAAGAAAGAAAGAAAGAAAGAAAGAAAGAAAGAAAGAAAGAAAGAAAGAACTCAAAAGGGAATGAACAGAAGCAATGTTCTTTTTTTCCCCTAAAGCTAGGTTGATCATTATGCAAATGGCACCGTGCCTACATTCTCTCCCTCCCCCATCTTGCCCCTCTCTGCCCCTTGCTAATAACAGTCGGCCTTGTTTGGCCCCAGCTTGGCAAAACTCTCCAACATTTTTGCCGCTCTATATTTCAGCCATGACTTTTGTCATATTTTGAAGAGAAACTTGCACCTGGACAACCAACTTGATGCCAAGTTCCAGCCCATTGAGCTTTAAAATGGATTTAAATCGATTGCCCTATGAAATTAAGAATGTATAAAAAAAAAAGACGGCAGTAAAAAGTCATGGTAGAGTTTTCTTGCAGAGTTGAAAATAAAGGGTACTGAGATAGGTAGCTTCCCCCCACCCCTTACCTTTAAAAGCACAAGCAGCATTTTAATTTAATTTAATTTTATTGCCCTGTGCAAAAATTAGGAAAGAACAAGCTGCTAATAAAATGTGTCAAGAGAAGAGAATGCATTTTTCTCTTGAGGTAGCCGAAGTAAAAATAAAAAGAATATGGGGTTTTATTATTGTTATTGCAACTTAAAATTAACTTGATACACAGGTATTTGCTCTTGGACAATCTATTATTAGCTACCTTTGAGTCATTCTTTTAGTGGTACTTAGGGATTTCTGCTTCCACTAGAACTATCCCCAGCATCTTCCAACTTGTCTTTCGATGCTTTCTGCTCAGCCAGGAGGAAGCAAGTGGAGAAAGGTTATGCATTTGTCAGCTCACCAGTGAAAACGGTACGAGGCAGGTAGCAGGCATGTAAAGTGCCATGAAGTTAAGAGCAGACTGGCCCTCCATGAAGGCAAATGAAGGAAAATGCTAAGTGGCTTCCAGTTTGATCCAGCTGGAATGTGCATATGAATCACTTCAGATCCTGTTAAAATGCAGATTTCTTGTGGGTACAGGCCAGTAGGACCTGACAGTCCACACAGGGCTGCTGCTGGTACTGCTGGTCTGTCTGCCAAGGGACAGAGGCTGCTGGGCTGTGGCTCACGACTAAGACGAGAGGTTTAGATAGATCGAGCCCCTTCCTTTCACTCAAGCATTATCAATATTTTAAGACAAATGTCTAAATGTCATATAAAACTGGGGAAAGCCTATTAAAATTAAAAATCCTGGCCCTCAAACCACAGACACGATCTCATCACAGGAATTTCTTAAGGTCACACAGCAGATGCCAAAGGTAAGGCAGGTAAAGTGAAGAATAAGGAGCTGAGACACCAAACAGAAATCACAGGGCCGCGCGCGAAGCAGAGTCCAGGCACGGAGTTCTCATTGGTCAAGTCACCAGCTGAGACTGGCATTACTTTTAATAGTCTCCATTCTAGTTGTAAACTTTTCATCTAATTTTATTTAATACGTATACAACTTTGGGGGAGCAGGTTCAGATCTACTTGTTACCAAAGCAATCTATAGATTTTAAACAAGCAAAAGAAATAACAAATAAAACTTCATTCTTGTTCCTCCTTAACAAAAAGGTAGTCATTATTTATAACATTATGCGCAGTTCAGATGCGGGTGATGGTATACTATATTGTTGGAAAATTCACCTTCAAAGACATCTCAGCCCATTATATGGGTGTGTCTGTACACATGAGGCTGGTGGCAAGCTTTTAAAAGCCTTTTAAAAGATGCATTTGAATAAGACATGATTTGATATTTTCTGATAGACATTAAATAAAATGCTTTGCAAACGACACCCTTCTTTCAGCTTATAAAAGATAAAAACAAGATTCAAAAAACTCTGGAAAGCAAATGTGCAATGGCTATTCCTGTGGGCTCGGGTCTCAGCACCTGCTCCACTCTGCACCCTATGAGACAAGTCAGTCGTGGTACACCCTGACTTATCAGCCAGATTAGCAACAAGGAGCTCTCACACGCGCGCTCTCATTCTGACTTCTGGGTCAACATAGTTTAAGCCAGAGCATCTGATCAATTATAAATCTTTCTGATCTTCTGGCTAAGCAAATAAATAAATAAGAAGAAAGAGAAAAATAATAATAAATGCTTGAGTGGAATATCGCTGGTGAATTCTATTTCTCTTTATGTTCCAATGCCATTTTTCTAGCAAGAGTCCAATTGTTAAACAAACATTACAACTAGGAGCAGCACGGAAAGGTAGTGATTTTATCTCCACCACCCAGGGAGATACATGTGAGGCTGAAAGCACAGATGTGATCTTCAAATGTGTAGGGCAACAGTGATGGGTAGGTCAAGTAATATATATTGCACTTTTATTCCTACATAGACTTGAGAAACTAAAATTGAATCTCTTTTTTCTTAGTTTATATATGGCTTATCTGTTAGGGATAATGTTTCTGTGCCTATGAGTTGGTAGAAGGGATAGCAAATAGCTTGAAGAGATAACTTTAAGAACCAGAGAAAAATATAAAAAATGTCTCAGCAAATAAAAGTGTATAAATCCAAGCTGAATGTCATTCACTCAAATGGCCATCTACTCATTTAGGTAATGAGCCTATTGAAAAGTGTCATGTTGAGAATTAGATTTTACCCTTTAGAAGAGAAATAAGCAAAACAAATAGAGAAGGTATGGTATAACATTTTCCTTCCTTCTAGATTTTGGAGAATTCCATTCCAGGAAGGTAAAATCCTTAACTAACATTGAGAAATTTATTTATTTTTATTCTATAAGTAGAGTAAAATTATTTTCCATCCTCACTTTGCCAAACTTTTCCCTTTCCGTGCAATTTCAAACACATCTTCACCTTCAAAAGGAAAAGATTCTGTGACTGCTGTGCTTTTCCAAATTATAGCACTGCCGGAGAGGCAAAATCTGAAGAATGCTCTTTTACAAACAGGGATAAACAACTAGATTTGGAAGCGTCACTGGAAGACCTCATCAAAAGTCGTGAATTGTTCCAGTGTTATTTTTACAAGTGATATGTTTATTTTTCTGATCAGTTAGAGATTTTGCCTGTGAGTCCCAGCTGAGAATCACACACACTTCCTCAGTTCTCAAGAAATGGAGAACACCTGGAAAAGGATTCTCTAAATGAAAACTCCCAACTCTCACCCCTAACACACACCACCGAGCTGCCTGAGAACGGCTGCCTCGTTCAAAAACAAACAAAAATATGAATCAAACAGAATATTTCTGCCTGATTGCCCTTCACCTTGAGTCTTTGGTTTAAAACAAGCAGATAAAGAAATAAACATTCCCCCAAACCACCCCCTCCCCGTGCCATTAGGCTCTCCAAAGTAAATAAAAAGTGGTACTGCCGAGAGTGAATTGCCGTGGCAATTCCAGGGAGAATCCTGATTTTAGCACCACTGTACCAAATTTGTCATTTAGGGAAGCTCGTGTTCCCTTTATTGAGTTTCACTGTAGCGAACAGTTTCTGCCTGCATCCCTCGTGTGTCCTTTCGGTTTATTATCTTTCACTGTGAATTGAGCCTCCACAATCAGTTTCACGGGAAGCCTAATTTCACTCACTGCTTATACATATGAGGAGACACCCCTCCCTACCTCCCCCACCCCCGATGTTCTTATCAAATGAAGAATTGTGGATAAGGGTTAGGTGCAGATAAACATGAGTGTAGCACTTTCAGAAAGGTTGTGACCCTCCCATAAGGTGCTTCTTGTTATGCCTGACCTTCAGATTTTCATCATCGGCCCGCCTGACAACTTAATAATGCAGAGGACCAGGATTCATTTCGCCCCTCTGAGAAAGCCAGCACGGGACGCCCTTTTGCCTGATTATTTCCCTGCACTCAGGGCTGCCCTTTATAAGCCAACCAGAACTCCATCAATCATGCCCCTCTCTTCCCTCGCCTCCTCAGCCCCCAGTTCTGAAGACTCCAAAGCTGCCCTGTTCCTTTTGTCTGGGGCTGACATGTGTGTACAAAGATCCCCAAAAGGGAGGATGGAGAAGAACACCTTTAACAAATAACCGCTCCTCTTCCCGTTCCCTGGGCCTGTGTCAAGTCACCCTGCTTTTCTTTTTCTCTCCTTTTCTTCCTCTGTTTTTAAGGAATCCTTTCAAAAGTTCCCATCTTCATTTGTGTGCACATCATCACACACCATCTCTCTTAATGAGCTCCTGTAAGTGCTGGGGATTTGACGACCTGATGTAAGTTAGAGGTTTTCTGGGAGGTTTTTGGCCTTAATAGGGTGAGTATTATCATTGTTCATGGTTTTAATGTTGTAGAATTTGTTAAAGGGGATGAAACCTGTTTCACATCTTCCTGAGCCCAGTCTTTTATCCTGGATGTTGCAGGAGGAAAGAGGGAGAGAGGAGAAAGGAAAATGAGCGACAGGGATGAAAACGTACAAAGAGAAGAGAGAGAAAGAGAGAGAGGACTTGAGTTTGCGGGAGTAATCAGGCATTTATTGCACCTTGTTCAGAATAAAAATGGGATGCAGAAGTTTTGAGGAAAGAGATAAGTGCTTTCAGAAGGTGATGATATAGATTGGAATTGAATTCTAATAGCTGTAATAAACCTGTTCCATAAAATATGCATAGACTTCACTCTTTGCCTTGTAAGTGTTTCTCAGCAAATAATGAAGTGGTTTCAGGGAGAATATAGATAGGGTCTGATCAACAGGGCCTAAGCATCCCTTCTGCAGGGCCATGACCGTGGTCTGTGACAGCTGCCTTTACGCTCTTGGAGAAGGATGGCATTTCCTCCAAGCTAGCAGCTCAGCTGGGTGATGGAACGTCAGCCCAACCAGATAGTTCGCTTGCATTCCCTGGTGCTGGGAGAGCAGAAAGGAAATCTGTGCCCAGCTGGGCTGGTGTATTAGTGGGTCAGCTCAGCTCACACCAGGCTGCTGGGCTAAACTAGAATTTTTTATAAGAAAGAGGAAGGGAAAGCATACACTGTGGAAATGCAATAGATCCACTTGTTTGCCAAATATACATTTAAAACTAAAACCCAACAAACCAAAGAGAAGGACCTTAAGTCACTGTTTTTCAACCTTCTTTATCTCACAGCACACTTGAACTTACTTTCACAGCACACTTAAAAATTATGTTGATTAAAAAAAAAAAACAGTAAAAAGAAAAAATATATACTTATTGTGCTTTGAAATTTTTTCAAAAATAATTTAATTAATGGTCTTTAAATTTTTTTGCCACAAACCTAAGATCGTCTCAGGGCACACCTGAGTTGAAAATCGATGCCTTAAATCAATTTTGACAATAACAAAGCCAAGAAGTACTACTGAAAATCGTCACATAATGTTTACTCAAGGTGTGCATCTACCCTTTACTCCCCAGCAACAAAGTCAAAACTTATGTCAAAGCAGAAGAAAACTTACTCAGTTTCTTGGGGGTTGGGCGTTGTTTTCTTTCTTTAGTGACTGACCAGCAGTCTCAGGACAATTGACTGGTTTCTAGGTAAATACAAAAGATAATGGACACACACTTATTGAGGGCCTGGTACATGGGTCCTTAGTGAGATGCTAGGATACTCAGAGACTGATAGAAACTGGAAACTTGTATTATAGATGTGTGGGGAAATTAAAACCAAGTTTTATGATGTTAATATCTCATTTTTAACACCTGTTTCTGGGAATGCATAGAATTAGTTAGGAACACCCGACTTTAACTTCACTTCCAAGGATTGAGTATGCGTACAGCCCCTTAATGTTGCTTTTATTTATTAATATATATGTTTTGGAATAAAGAAGTCACTGTACTTACATAATGGTTTGTTCTGCAAGACCAGAAATTAAAATTCAAATACCCCTTCCAAGAGACCTTTATTTTGACTCTGGGAGATTGGAGACATTGAGAATGGTCATCCATGATTTGCACTTTCCATAATTATACACTAGTTTTTAGGCAAGGGCAAACTTCCCAGCTGGGGAGATCTCTCCTGAAGGAGCAGGTTTAAAGGAGAAGGTGATAAATTTATCTTGACGTTTCTTGAATTTGATGCTTGCCAGGTGGAGATATCCGTGGATGGACAGTTGTATATATGAATTCTGGGGCAAGATCAAGACTAAACAGATTAGTTTAAGCTGTAAGAATGGATACAAAAGCTTGCCAAGTGGGAAGAGATATTATTAGGAGGGACCCCAAAGATTGGTTTAAAGGACTGCCAGAAGAAAGAAGCCTAGGTAGGAAACAGAAAAAACATTAAGAAGTAAAACATAGAACTGCTCTGTTTAAATGTTTATTTGTTTGTTTAGAATTTCTCTCTACCAGTCCCATTTGTAGGTTTCTTTAGAGCAAAGACTTTGTCAGTTCTGCTTACAGATATATGTGAAACAGAACTCCAAATAAACATTTCTTTCATATAAAAATGAATTAATACGTGAAAGGAAAACTTAGTTTGGTATACTTTTCTATCCACAGAAATATGAAAGTAGAGCTTAACAAAGAAGCTTATTAAAAATGCAATATGGCCGAGAGAACTTATAGTTTAAGAATTGGAAAAAAAAAGACATTGGATTTGCCACTTAAGAGGTTATTAGTGATTGGTTAAGGACACTTTCAGTGCAGCAGTGAGTGCAGAAATGACTAAGTGAGGAAAAATGAAAGAAGGCAGTAACGTTCAGGTCGTTGAACTTATTTTCAAGTGGTGTTTAGCTAACAAGTGCTTGGCAGCTAGGCATGTGGGTGGACTCACATGGGTGCTTTTCTCCTTTTTAACTATTTCCTGCCTATGGATGAAGTTGGGCACCTGCCCAGTCAAAGCATAACAAATTACATTACATTCATGTAATGATAACTTGTTAGTGTCTATAGTTAAACACATAAGGAATTAGGATTTTAATAGATACTTCTTATAAAATAATATTAGTTATACACAATACAAAAAAAATTAAAAATAAAAAAGATACCTTTTATCCATGTTTAATATTTAACGTTAACTTCTAAGCTTTTTCTCTGCATATATTAAAAAAAAATTACTGATTTATGGTTGTGTGGATACATTGTCGTGTCACATATTCTTTACTTTTTAATAACCACATTATTAAATTTTCTTAAAATATGACTTTCAGTTGGTCCCATGTTATTCCATGGATATAAACATCCTTAACTATTCTCCTGTTGGGGGATATTTAGGTATGTGGAAGACATTTTCTATTCTTTGGCTGCCCAGCAACTTTTGAACATTCTTTTTATATGAGAGGAGTTTTCTATATACATGTCCTCACTCCCTAGCTTAGAAAACTGAACTCGCTCTCCCAGCCTCCCCTGCCAGCACAAAGGTGGAGTCAGGGGATGTCAGCCCTACCAGGCAGACACCTGCAGGACCCTTCACTGAGGAAGAAGATGTGAGAGATTGACAGATTTTTAGCTATTGACAACAGCATGCTGGTAACTGGCTATTGGGGTCATGATTGCTAATGTTCCAGAGTTTAGGATCCAGACTCAGTGGTGTGAGCTATGGGTTCTATAACAACAAAAAAAAAAATAAAATAAAAAAAATTAAAAAAAAAACCTGGAGTTTGGGAGTTTTCTCCAGAATGGTGCAACAATGTGCCTGTAGGGCCCATAAACATGACAGAAGCTCTCCCTGGAATTCTGTAAGCCACTTATAAGACATTTCTTTTTTGTTTAAACAAGTTAAAGTGGGTTCTGTTTTTGTTTGTTTGTTTAATCTAAGAACCTTAAAGATTCAAAGTTATTCATGTTTGGCTGAGATGAATATATTGGTACACCACTTTCTTCACTTTTAAAGGTCTCATAGAATTTCTAAGTCAAGTAATGTGAACATTTTTAAGGTTTTAATATAATTTAGCAAATTCTTGATATTTGTTTATGGGAGGTCACAACTCAGAGACTTGGAGACTACCGATTTAGCATATGAGTGGCAACAGATGAAGAGTCATTGTAATGTGTTGCCAACATTGAATAGTAACTCTAAGAAGTTTTTCATTAAATAGGCAAAATAGCCCTTCCTAACAGTAGGAAGTAGGTAGTAGGGTAGCCCTTCCCTTCCCTTATTTTTATGAGGATGATGTAATTTTCTTATTGATCTATAAATGCAATTTATAAATAAAGATAAATAATCTTTATCATATACATTGCCAAACATATAAGGATTTATTTGAGATTTTTAATTCTAGTTATATTAGTTTTTGATGTGTTAGAAATTTGATATGTTTATGTGATCAAATTTTCAACTGATTTTTATCATATTCTTATGTTTGTGAACTTTTCCCTATCTAGAGACCAATTAGATATGCATCTATATTTTTCTGTCAGATTAATTCCTGTTTATTCTTCCCTTGTAAGAAAATGTATAAAAACATGTATACAAATGTCTGTGGATGTAGGGAAGACCACCCCTGGGGCAAGGGTCACTGAGTATTGGAAAGGTCTTTCATTAAGACCTGGAAATTCCTTTTATAGCCTTAAAGTTAATCATATAACTGAAAAAGTCAGTTTTAGTATTCCTTCATTGAATTTCACTTCCACATACAATTTCTAAGTCACCATTTTATAATGCTCTGTACTTTCTCAAAAGCCTTCAGTCTTTCATAAAACTCATACAGAAAAGGAGGACCCAAAAGCCTAAACCCAGAGTAAAAAAATCCTGCCACAATAACCCTAATCCATCTTTTCAAACTTCTAGTTATTCTGTTTTCCCCAGCAACATAGCTCAACTGTAGATTAAACCACATGTAATTGATGATATTTGGTCATTTTTGACCTAAAAAAAAGTCACTTTATTTGGTTCAATCTACATACCTAATGAAAATGTGTTTGTTGTTTTTTACAATGTTGTTTTTTACACCAGTCTCACCACCTGAGATGCTGCCTTTGATTCTTTCATGTCAAGACAACTTGGAGACTCAACTGAATTCCCATTCCTGCAAACTAACTTTGAGGAGCAGTGCTATCTTTGGTTCTTTATTGGATAGTAACTGTTTTGTGACTCCATCTGATGTATTTCTGAGTTGTGACTTCCCATAAACAAATATCCTTCTTAGTAATTACAAATATGGAAAGCCACCACTATCCATGGCTCTCTCTGGAGTCCCTGTTATTGTTGCCAGGTAAGTATTTTCCACTTTCCAATGAGATGCTCCCACAAGGCACAGGGTGAGTAAAATGCCTATTGGTGAAGGTCCTTAAGTGGCCATCTTTCTGGATAACTTCCTGAGGCCAATTTATACAATAGAAAGAACCCAGATCTGCTGCTATGGGGTAGATAATTGAGCACGATGCTCCTCTGAGACTTCTTGAAAGTGAGAAGATACTAGAAAAGTAGATAAAACACTTGTGGAATAAAGGAGAGAAAACTAGTGAGGCTAGTGAGGTTGACTCTCACTAAACCCATGGGCTTTGGTGAGGCCCCAAATGAAGTCTGGGCAGCAGAAAGAGGATCTAGGCAGTGCTGAAAACAACAGGAGAGCAAAGGCCACGCGGGCAAGACAGGGTGACTCAGAACATGACGGACTTCAGACTCGAGGCTCAGTTTTCGATGTAGTCTGTGTAAAGAGCCCTGGTCTGGGTTAGGAGATGGAGGAGGGGTGTGGTGGAGCACAGATAGGTCAGAGATGCTGAAGGATGAAGAAAGATGTGAAACATAAGAAGACAATGAAAGTGATCTTCACACTTTTATAGAACTATAATATGAATTGAGGAATATTGAAATTTTTCAAAGGAGTAAATACAAGCAGCCAACTCCTACTAAGAGTTAATGGAGCAACAACTTTCTTTTCCTTTCAAGAAATTCTCCCACATAATCTATGTTTTAAAGCTATCTCACTAACCTGTAGAAATTCTATTTTCTACACAAATCATTTGATGAGCAAACATCTACTTGGAACAATTCAAGAGTATGCTTCTATTGGCCATCAGTCATGCACACCTTATGGTTTAAGCAAATGCCTTTCTTCTAACGTATATAGTATATTTTAAGCCTGTAGGGTGATCTGCTTTCTGTTTGGGGATCCACAGAAGGAAATGGTAGCTTAGGAAAGAGGGAAAATCTGGGCTATTTTGAGAACTCCATGAAAATATTGTACCTCTGAAAAAGAGAATTAATGAGATTTTAAAAGAAGAGTAGTGTGGGGAAAAAATGGTAAATTCAGCCACACTTAGTTTAGCATTGTTCCTTAGGCTAAGTCTGACTAAAATAAGGACTGTATGGATCAAGGCCAGGGAAGGCTTTCTTTCTTTTTTCTTTTTCTTCTTCTTTTTTTTTTTTCTCAAGGTTTCACCAGAAAGAGCTTAATTACATTTGGGGAGGGAGAGGAATTACGAAATATTTGGGGAATGAAATAAGGCATTGTTGGCTAGTCCTGCAAACCCACCATCTCAGTATCAGGGGATCTCTGTAAGGATGCTGACACCATCACGAGAAATCTTTAGAAAGTGGTCTCCAATCTAGCTGTTACTATTGTGTCTTCCCACATTTTTACTTACCTCTAATCTCCTTCATTCCTTTTACCCATCTTTTTCTCCCTTCACACCCTTCCTTCCATCTGGTAAGGGTTTGCCAGAATTCTCAGCACAAATATCTACAAAAACACTTCTGAGTTTAAGATCTTTACTTCCAGCACCTTCCTCAGATCATGGCTGTGTTTCAAAGAAGACATAACTCCAGCAAAGCTTAGGAATTCTTAATATAGACCGTTGTTTCCGCAAGAAAACACATTTTCAGGGCAAAAATTAAGGTTAGGTTGCTGGGGTACAAGGACTGAGTTGTCTGAATATGACTTTCTTGTCTTGTAACTAGAGAAGTATATATCTCATCTCCAAAAATCTAACTATGTTGTAAACTATTGAGAACATGTTCTCTGGGTGACTACACAAATTTGTTCTCTTATTCCTTTATGTGTGGACTGTGGTTGCACATAAATATGAAGTTAGTAAATGAATGGTTGTGTGTTTGAAATGCTTAGGCTAGACTTAAGATCATATGCACTTTGTACCACAGCCTTTTGAAAAGCATCATGAGCATTCTTTCTCTGGAACAGTTTCCTCTGGCTTGGGTAAGAATAAAAAAAGTTCTGTATGAGGTTAAAAAGCATAACAATAACATAATAAAGTTTTACTGCACGTATAACTCATAATTAATTCTTCCTGTTATTCTCCATGTCTTGACTTTGAGCTAACCAAAAATTCCAAGTGCTGAGAAATCTACCTGCTTTGTAAAGCTACATTTTGTGAAAAAGGCAAACAAAAGTCTCAGTCCTCTCATTTTGAAATACAGAGCTCAGCTAGCATGAATGCTTGCTGCCAAATGTGAAGCAGTGATGGGCTGAGTTCTGCTCCTGCCTGACTGGAGTTTGGCTGGAGGGAGAATCACAGGAAAGCAGAAGGTCGATCTCTCTCTCTGTCTCTCCAAGGACTGGGTTACAAGTGCTCTCTGGGGTGTGCAGGGAGCCCTGAATTCTCTATCTTCATTCTATTCCTTGGCAGCAGCTCATCTTGGCAAAGAATCAATCAAAGCCTGACTAGATTAGGATGCAAACATTTAACTTGTATATATTAGAGAAGAGTTCTTCCACCTTCTGAAAAATAGAGATGAGACAATGCTATTCATTTATAAATAAATTCTATTCTCATTATTGGGGAGAGCAGGTCATTTTGGTAACTCAAGCATGATGACCCAATTAAAACTCAATATAAAAATCCAGCGTGCCATATAGTACTTTACCTGTCCAAAGTAAACACAGACAAGCACAATTTATTTTACTGGAGCATCTCTCATGCAAAATTACTAGTGAGTATATCACAACCAATTACAGGCCACTGTATATGCAAATTATTACTTTTTCAATTATTTATAGAGAGCTACGAGTGTACACAGCCCTTTGTAGAGCATCAAACGCAGAAGACAAGGGCTCTGAATGAGAAAATCTAAATAGCAGGGACTTTTCATGGAGAGACATGGTTGGGTGGCAGAAAAACAAAATGAAATTCATCTGCAGACAATTGAAGGAGAAAATGAAAAAAAAAATTACAACTTTCGCTGTTCATGAAAACGAGCAGAAACTAGTCATCAGAACAAGCACAGGCCCCATGAAAATCTGGAATCATAGCAAATGTTCTTATTTTTTTTATATCTTATACTGATACTACCATATCATTTTCCTCTAATTTATTTTTTGATTTTATCTATCTATTTTATCTATTTATCTATCTAACATCTATTTTTCTATCTGTTTATTTATTTTTACTCAAAATGTGTCCGGTAAAAGAGCTCACAAGGAAAGCAAAGTTAGGAGAAATGAAAGATATTGAAATTTAGCATTTGCAACACAGTTAGCAGTCAAGGATACACAGTTAGCACCAAGAATATGTGAAAACCTTAAAAATCAATAAGAAAATGACAAAGTGCCCACCCTCAACTCATAGACAAATTACTTGAAAAAGCAATTACCCTAAAAAGAAACACAACTGGTCAATTATGGCTATGAAAAGATGTTAAACATTATCAGTAACTGGAGGAAATGCTAGTCAAAATAAGATACTCTTTTGGCAAAAATTTTAAAATTTGGCTTATGTTGGCAATGGCAAAGGAATTGGAAACTCTCAATCAGCTGGTTGGAGTGTAGATTGGTATGGCTATTATGGAAGAAAATGGGCAGTTTTATAATTAACACTTTTTAAAAAAGTGCATATCCAATGTCCCAACCATTTTATTTTGTCTATCACCCAAGACCTCACTCAGGAGATATGTTTCACAATGCTTTAAAAAAGATATTTGGAACAGTGAAAATATTCTATATGATGTGTTATTGATAGATGTATGACATTATGCATTCATTAAAACTCACGGAACTTTACAACACAGAGTGAACCCTGGTATAAATATGAACTTCAGTATCAATATATCAACAGTGGTTCATCAATGCTAGCAAATGTGTCCTGGTAATATAAGATGCTAGTGATTGGGGAAATAGCTGGAAAAGGGGGTGGGGTTTAGTATAGGAACTCTGCTTTCTGCTCAGTTTTCCTTAAGCCTAAAATACTGCTCTGAAAGATTATGAATTTTTTTAAGGAAAAAAATGATCAACATCCTAACACTATTTGAGATACGATATCATTCACAATGACAGTGCTAACAATGGGATGATCTACTAAAAACAAGAGAAAGAAGCATAAATGTATATGTGTTGTTAACTCACAGACAATGGTGGTAGTGAATATTTTTTATTTTGTGTATTCCCCTTTTTAAAAAAAATTGTATAGTGACTTTACTTCAATTAAATGGTAAACTTCTTGAGATCTCAAAGGCTTTTCTTAACTTGACTTCCTTTGTTGTTACCCTAAACAGAGAAATATTAATGTCCTTAATGTTATTGTCTGCATGAATATCACACTTTCTGACCAATTTTATTTTTACATAGAATAAACCAAACGTCTGTCAGAAACAAACATACAATATTAATGTCTTTTTATGTGTTGACCCTGAAGAGAACTTATATGTCAAAAAAAAGAAATAAATGAATAAAGACGTATTTCATAATTTAAGAATTTTAAATAATAAATTTCTGTCTGTCTTCTGTATTGCTAGAACGACTTTGTACACATGGTCTATCGTTGTCCTGTCCCTCCTGGCCTTGCACACATTAATGCCACTCTCCCACCTAACATTTGAGGTACTCTAACTATAACTACATGTTTTGTTGTTGTTTTGTCTCTTTGTTTGTTTGTTGTTTTTCGCTCCTGGCATCATTCTTCTTTTGCTTTTACCTCTTTCCTGCCTCCTCACTTATAAATCTTAATTGGATGCAGTTGGATTGCCAGCTCTCATCTGCCTCTCAGCTTCCAAGTCTTTGTGTCTATCCTTCGGCAGGGCTATAAGCCAGTTTCCAGACAAATTGGATGGCATATTAGCAAGTTACCAAAATAATCCTTCCATGGATTCAAAGGACAGCATGTAGAGCCCCAAGATTAAAGTTCAAAAACTCAGAAACCTTCTTGGATTTTAGGTTGTGTTTCTGAGATATCGAAGTTTACACAAAGAAGTCATCATCATCTGATATTTGAGAAGGACTCTGGAGTGGGACCAAAGGACTGTTGAAAGATCCAAGCCATTGCAAATTGACTTGGCACGGAAAGACCCTCCTGAGGAGTAAAGAAAACCAGTGCAATGTCACTTACAACAGCAAACGCCATATGCTTGACTCAGCATCCATTATTGGGCAACAGAGCCAGGGAAACATACAGATCTGACAAGTAGGGCACTGTGTTGTCAATCAAGGCAATACACTTCCTCCCTCCAGTAAGTTTATGAGGACACATTCTTTGCCACAGAGTCCCACTAAAATCTGATGTATGCCTTTATTATGATGCTTTCATTTCAATTTTGAAATTCTGGGACAATGGCTTAAAAAAGAAAAGCAAAGATGTGCTGAAAGAAATAGCATATTCATCTGAGACAGGTCCATCGAGCTACTTGCGCGTAGCAATGACTCAGCAAGGCCCGGCCTGAAACTGCCTCTACCTAGATACAGCCAACGTGGTACCAAGCCATTGGTCCAACCCTGTCACGCACCTCATCCCCCGCCTTCTTTTCTAGCCCCTTCCCCATGCTCTATATAAGCGGCTGCTTGAAGCAATAAAGTTGAGTTCCTGCTTAAAAAAAAAAAAAAAAGAAAAGAAATGAAATGAAATCAGAAAGGAAGAGCAAAGAGAGGGAAGGAAGGAGGGGAGTGGGGCTTTGGTGTGTGCCACACCTTTTGGGCGCAAGACACGATTGTAAGAGGAACTTTACCTAAAAAATGCAATCAGTGTAACCTGGTTTATTGTACCCTCAATGAATCCCCAACAATAAAAAAAAAAAAAAAGGGACTAGAAGAAACTGTATTAATTAAGTGATATGGACATTGCCTCTGGTCTATTTTCCTACTTTACACCTAGCATACTTACATTCAAGCTTTCATCTCCTATTAAGAAAAGTGACAGATTATTCAGTTAGGAAACTAACAAGAATAAAGGAAAATATCTAGACAGTAGCATTTGCTTGTCCTCCTAGAGAAAACCCAGTACTATCATACCCCGAAGATCCCTATAGTTAGCCCTCCTGTGCAAGTGGAAGTGTTCAATAGTCTCTTTTAGAGTTTTACTCTTCAACATGATGTGCAAGCTAAGGAAACCAAAATTAGACAAAACATACATATAAAAGAAAGTAAAATCAAGCATAACAACGATTAAATTGCCCCCAGATAAGCTGAGCAAAACGCAGGAAAAAAATCAATAATTTCATCAAGATTATAAAAAAAAAAAGCAGTAATGAGTTTAGAACAGTATGTCATTGGAAACAGACAGAAACAGAATGCCTGATTCAGGTGAAAATGTAGATATAATGTTTGCATTACTTCAAAAGCAGATGTCCAAAATGTTATTTTTTCTTTTTTTCCAAAATAAATAGTAATGCATCCCTCCAAAATTCAATTCAACTCAACAAAGTTGTAAGTAGAAAGAAGTAAGGTATAGAATACATCTTGCACTTTCCAATAAATTATGTTTTAACAAAGAAATTTACTTGATATTTTCTGTTGTATTACTCAGTACATGTTAACTTTTTAGTTTGAATTGAATTAAGAGGACTGATTTCTTTCAGAAATAGCATAATATGCAGGCATAGGTGTACAATTCTAAGTAATACTTCAAATGGTCAAAGTCAGCAGAACTTGGATAAAAAACAGAAATATTGTCTTTCTTTTTAAATATTAAAATCCTTAAAATATTAAATTATTTTAACTTTACACTTTCAAAAAATAAGTAAACACATAAATACATATGCATATTTAATCATATTTTTAAAGTAGTCTAAAGTCAAGTTTATTTCTCTAAAATTTAAGTATGATATATATACTCTTTTCAAATTAGTTTATTAAAACCAAGCATTTTGGTTGTATTCAGAATAAGCCAGAATTCCATAAATTCAAAAATGGGAAACATCAAAGAATTAAATAATCACAATAATGGTATGGGATTTAAAAATTAACAATAGATCAAACTGAGGGGATGAATTAGATATTTAAATAGTTTGTTTGGATTTATGCAAAATCACATAAATACATTATCAACTGCAAATAATGTGATTTAATTTGCCAAAGAAAATCATGGAAATTCTGTTAGCTTATTTAAAATTTGCACTCAAAACATAATAAAAGTATAGGGCATAACTAATTCTGAAAAGTTTCTAAGCTTCTACACCCTTACTTTATACATAGATATATTTCAATTTAGTGAGGAAAATTTAGCCATATTAATAAACAACAAAGTCTGGCTTTTCTCTTTCCCATAAGAGCTTAAAATTGTCTTTTTGGAAAACACCATATGATTTAATTATTATTGGAGAGACTAAGAAGGATTAGTTAGTAGAGAATATAAATCAGCAATTTTATTAGAGCATGAAATTAATTATCTCATATAGAAGATGGAAGCCCCAAGAGTTTGAAGACGATGCCATTGACATATCAGTACATCCTAATGTAAGTGATTAGTACTTGCATTTATATAACTGGTTGAAAGGGTCTGGTGGTATTAAGTGCACACAACAAATAATTCTATTAAAATTTTAAGTATCTTGAGCTTATATTCATTTAACAGCTCAATTGTATCTTTTCATTTATATAAAAACCCAGAGTAAATTTTTATACCCAAGGGAAATGAGGAATTGAGATGATTATCCCAATAATTTGTATTAAAAGTCACACTGGGTTTCCAAAGAATTAGAAAACAGGAATCATTTATACTTTGAATCAAATAAATAATTTTCTATTATAATGTCTCAATTAATATGATCAATACTTTTCGCTCATAAATTTTTTTTTCAGAAATATGAGGACAGAGAAAAAGAAAAATTAACTTTAGGACAGGCATGGCTAGGGTAATGGGCAACTATTAAGTGACTGGAGTATGCTCCTTATGCTGTATTGAGAGACTGTCTTTTATCCTTTTTATTAAGTGCCTTGCCAAGACATCAAGTTTCCTTGATGTTATAAAATCCAGAAAATTAAGGAAACAGATCTAAGATCTCTACATTGGAAGAGAATAAATATGACATACACGTTGCATTATTTTCAGTTCTAAACGAAGGTTCCTTTGATGACCACTTTCATATTGCATACTTGAAAGTAAACTTTTTACAGCTTTTATCATTCTTATAAACAGTTGCTCTGCCATTTCCAAATTGTGGGGAAGGAGGGATAGAAGAAGAGAAAGAAAGGAAGACAGGAAGAAGGGGGGATGGCAGAGAAGAACTAAAAGAAACAAGCTTTTTATACAGTTAAGTAATTGGATGCTAAAACAGTGTAAATCTTGAGCATTATCTGAATACATTTGCAGTCATTGACATGTAAAGATCAGCTCACAGCTCCTCAACTTGATTGACACATTTCAGCATATTGTTTCTAAATAGCTAATTGACTTAACTTTTTCTACAGTGGAAATAAGCTTTTAAAGATTTTTTTTTCTTGATAATTATGTCTAAATGTGTCAGAAAAGCTTCTCAAGTACAGACTAACCACTTAAACTACAAGTTCTACTTAAAATTTGACTCCATAAATTTGTTGAGGATTTTTTTTTTCCTGGAATATAGATGCTCAATATGTATTTGTTAAAGACTGAAGTTCTTTTTTTTTTTTTTATTAAGTCTTTTGTACATAGATCATAAATATTTTTATGCCATTTTCAATGTGTTGATTATTTGTACAAATTGGAATGCTTACATCATACAAATCAACATAGCTTTTACCTCATTTCCCAATTATAGCATTAGGACATTTGTGTTCTACACATGATAGATCCAACTTATACTTGCAATGTGCTCCATAGGTGTGGTCCCCCTACTATCCCCTACCTACCCTTTCCCCTCCCCCTCCCTTTCCTTCCCTCCTTCATCCCAGGCTAAAGTTGTGCTTTACCTCTTTTATGTTTACATGGATGGAGCTGGAAAATATTCTTAGTAAAGTATCTCAGGAATGGAAAAAAAATGTTGAAGATATTACATATCAATTTATTCCTTAGTAGAACACGAAAAGACACACAAAAAATACTATCTTTAGATATAGCCCT
>CAUYPK010004125.1:0-65642 GCA_963574355.1 Loris lydekkerianus | reverse complement strand
TAAGATGTGACTCTTGTATGCAGCAAATATCTGGCCTGAGTTTTTGTATCCAGTCATCTAACCTGTGCCCCTTTAGAGGAACATTTTAAACAATTCAAATTAATGGAGAATATTGAAAAGTCTGGTAAAATTTTGGGTATTGAGTTTTTCGAAAGTCCAGTGGACATTTTTAATCCTTTTGCCACTGTGGAAGTTGAAGTTTGAGCAAAAGTTTTTTAGTGAGTTTACTTTTGTGGTAGAGGATTGGGCTGATCAATATGGAGGATAGGTCTGAGAATATCCTGAAGAGCTGGTTTGGTTATGGCAAATTTCTTCAACATATGAATGTCATGAAAGTATTTAATTTCCCCATATTCAGTTTAGCTGGATACAGGATCTGGGGTTGAAAGTTATTTTGCTTTAGGAGATTAAAAGTCAATGACCACCCTCTTCTGGCTTGAAAAGTTTCAGCAGAGAGATCCACAGTCATTCTAATATTCTTCCCTTTGTAGGTAATGGATTTCTTACGTCTGGCTACTTTCAGAATTTTATCCTTCATGTTAACTTTTGTGAAGTTAACTATGATATGCCTGGGGGATGTCTTATTCGAATTGAGTCGTGCTGGGGTTCTGAAACTGTCTGCTATCTGAATTTCAGAATCTCTTGTCATGTCTAGAAAAATCTCTTTCATAATTTCATGGAAAAAGGCCTCTGTGCCTTGTGAGGCCACTTCATCACTTTCAGCGTTTCCAATGAGGCAGATATTAGCCTTCTTTGAATTATCCCAGAGCTCTCTGAGAGAATGATCCATTTTTGCTCTCCATTTCTCTGCCTCTTTGAGAGTTTGGGAGCATTCAAAGGCTTTTTCTTCAATGTCAGAATTTTTTTCTTCTGCTTGCTCCAGTCTGTTACTGAGGGATTCTACTGTATTTTTCAGATCTTGAGGGCTGCAAATTCTTGCTTCAGTGCATCCAAATCTTTGGTGGTTTTGTCTTTAAATTCATTAGATTCTTGAGACAACTTTTGAATTTCTCCTCAAATTTCTAATTCCGACTTTTGAATTACTCCTCAAAGTTCTAATTCCAAATTTTCCTCCATTCTATTAATCTTGTTTGCAATCCAAATTCTGAATTTGATTTCTGACATCTCAGCCAGCTGTTTATGAATGAGATCTTCAGTTACATCTGCCATATCTTTCCTTGGGAGAGTTGATCTATTCTGGTTATTCATGTTACCAGAGTTTTCCACCCCATGATTGTTTAACACCATTTTATTTTTCCCCTGGAGCTTTGTTGAGGACCCGTACAGTGCTATGGCCTGAGAAACTGGGGACCTGTTTGGTGTGGTGGGGCTCAGTGGTTCTGTCTTATTGTCAGTTGGTTTCAGTTTGACCTTAGTGAAACACTCTGGATTGAATTTCAACTATGGATAAATACCAGCAATTAAGTCACCTCGTCCCACAGGCAATAATTGGAAAAGGAAAATTAATCCTTCCTACAACCACACACCCAGGGCACCACCTGAATAGTCCTCAGGTGATTTTCTCAGTTCAAAAGGTCAAATCAATTGTCTCATTCAGCACCTGTCTCAGGTGGGATTGTTTAAAATGTCTCTGGCAACTAGATCGCAGGGGTCTGGTGACAACTCTGATATGGCTTGCTCTGGTGCTCCGTGGAGTCAGGTAAACCCACCCAGCAAATAGATTAGTCTGGGAAGGTTTATGCCTCCTTCCCCACCTTGCACCTCTTCACACCCTGTCACTGATAGCCCCACAGGGCTGTGACCCAGTTGCCTCTAGTGAACAGATACTCCAGGGCATTGTACCTGCCTGAATCACAAGGAAATCTATTTCTTCTCAGCCCAGATTCTGCACTCTGCCTCTATCCAGCAGGGGGAGGTGAGGACTGACAACCTTGGGTGCTTGATGGAGGCTGGGAGGTGTTCATTCAGATCCAGCCCCACCCCTGATTGATGTTACTGGCAGAACAGAACAACTTTGTGGCAATTTGTTTCTGTCCCTGCTAAATTCCCCTGTAGAAGAGAAGCTGTTTTGAGTTCCCAGAGCCTGCACCTCAGGCCCTGTCTTTGCTCCTGCAGGTTTGTATTTTGTTAGCTGTCAGTTCTAGCTTCTTGCCTTCGTCTATAGGCTGATGATCCCCTGAGGGCTGGGTGCATCTTAGGCTCAGTAAAGCAGTCCTCTGTGTCAGCCCCACCCTGGGAACTTCCCAGCTCTGCGTGTACATTTCTAGTCCCCGCACTCCACCCAGGCCGGTACCACCTCAGGCAAACCCTTTACTCACGGGGCCTGCATTTCCATCCCAGATCTGTTCTGTGGTGGTTGCCACCTGAGAAAATGCCCAGCCTCCTCTGGTTTCCCAGGGAGACAGGGGATATGGCTGCAGAATATCCGTGAGTGAGCCCTATTGTTGCCAAAACCGGCTGTTGGTCTGTGCCTCGGGGCACCGCTGCTCCGGTGTGGTTCCCTCTCAACCACCCGTCCTCTCCTCACTCCCTTGATGCAGAATCAGCACTGACCAGTTTAGGCCCTGTCCACACCCCTTGAGAAATCACCCAAGAATCTGGACTCCTGGGGGACAGGCCTCCACACCTCGGAGTGAAAGTGGAGGGGAGTGTTGGGAGCTCAGAATTGCAGGTAGAGAATATATACAGTTCTATACAGTTTTATGCCTGGCAGGAGAACGCTATGGCACCCTAGTAGGGGAGGTAGGTCTAATTTTTAGAGGGTCTCTCCCGTGGAGTATAGTGGAAGGACCTTTGAACTCTGCTCGTTTGTTTGTGGGGTACTCCGAGCCATTCTCATGGGGGAGGGGACTCCCATTCGCTTGGTGATGGATTTTGTACCTTTTGTTTGTATCCTTGGGGTCGCAGCTCGCCTCAGTGGGGTTGATGTGTGTTCTTCAACCTTCTGTCTTGGTGCAGGTTTAATCCACTAGGTTACTTGCTAAATTTCTGTCCTTTAACTCTCTGTCTGGATGGGAGCCTCTGTGGAAAGCTGGCTTCAGTCAGCCTTCTTGTCTTCACCCTCAAAAGATTACATTCTTTCAAAAACATTTCTAAAAAACGTAGGTACCCTTTTCTGTGGTGCCCTACCGCTTATTTAATTTACCTGTGGATAATTTAGTAATGGGAATACAGTATGCAGTATTTTCCCACACTCATCAGCTAAGGAATAACAGGTCTAAATTTGCAAAGGAGAGCTTTATTTTTTATCATGGGTTGCAGTCTGCAGGCTAGCCATCTTGCAGGCTGTGAAACACAGACTCCAGCTAGAAGCCAAGAGCAAGCACTTCCAGGGAATAATAAAGGAACAGTAATTTATGGTGAGCAGAGTGGCCAAATATATATATCTATTAATAACAAGCTACAGGATGAGTATTTAATATTTATAAAAGAAGAAACATATGCATGCCCAATAGGGCTCTGTGCAGTTTCTTGGAAACCAACTTCAAAAAATGGTGACATTAGCTTAATCCAAGGATGGCATTACTCCCTTCATGTCAAAAGGTGAAGCAGAAGACGCAAAAACCCTCACTGTACAAGCATAGACTGGCCAGAACCACTCCATGGTCAAGGGTCTCTTATCAGGAAGGAACGCTGGTCAGTTGTTAAGTCAAAACACCTAAAAGGGAAGAGGATCCTTAGTCTGGTTTGAAATCAGCAGTGGAACAAGTCTTTCCAAAGTGCTGGTTTGCATTTAACCCTTAGGAAGAAAGCCTAATGACTTGGAGGGAAGAGGAAGCGGTGTAAGGCAGGGATTGCAAGAAGGCACTCTGACTTCCCATTTGGTCATGGCCAATGACTCAGTTCTGAGGTTTCTCTGGAGTCTCCTTGGCCAAGAGGGGTTTTTTCAGTTGGTTGGGGGGCTAAGGATTTTATTTCTCACTTTGGACGATAAAACTTCTATTTTTATATAGCATATGAAACTAGTTTGTGAGGTATTCCTGTGGAAAATATTATCTTTTAATGATTTTTAAGACTTCTTCAATTCTCAAAAAAACTAGGCTAAGAGGATTATGGATTTCTATGGGCTCGTCTACTCACTGGGTTGTTTTTGTTGTTTGTTGTTTGTTTTCTTTTCTTTTTGGGAGAGAAAGGATTTGAAAGAACTTTATATTTTTAAATTTAGTGAAACTCCTATTCTATCAACATTGATTCTGGCCTTAGAAGGCCCTAATCTCAAATTGGGTATTGCAAGTTATTTTTACTCTTCAAATCTTCTCTGGCTAACTGATCTGCTGTACCAAACTCCTATACACTGTCAGTATATTAACAATGTGTAAATTGTGTCCTTGATGTACTTTAAGTTTGTAAGTAATAATATATTCTCTGAATTGCTAATACACATACATTCCATATATCATGGATAACATAATACACTTCACATGCACTGTGCTTCACAGTTTGCAAATGTTTTCATACTCATTATCCCTTTCACATGATTCTTCTTTTTGTGTTGAAATCCATTTTATTTCTAATCTTACAGTCCAACTTAAAATATTCTTGTTGCTAAAGATTCTGCACTTGACATTTTAGAACCCTTCTATCTTTATGAGTGAAATCCATAAGCATTAGGTAAATATGTACATAGTTCAATTCTATTATGAATAGCAACTCCTTCTTTCTTCAAATTTCAGCTATTCAACATGAACATGTAAAGTTCCATAATGTATTTCTCATCATTCATTTACATATAGAAATGAAGCCATTTTAAGGACCAAATATGAAAGAGGACTATTGGAAATGTTACAATTTTCAGTAGGTTATAAAACCTAAAAAAGCTAGCTCCAACCTGGTGCATAAATACTGATGCTTCTAAGATCAGTGACTATCTAGTACCTGAGGAGTGAGACTCTTCTTTGCACTATAGTCCACTGAGTAAGTCACTATTCATTGAGCATCTGTTAAAGAGGTTTGTGATGTTTTTAGGCAGTTTCTACACAATACACAAAATTGAACAAGGGAGTGGAAATAAAGTACAGACACCCCCCCACACACACACACCAAAAGAAAAAATAAAAACAATACAAAGTTTTGTTCACATAGCGATATAGATTGTAAGAAATAGAGTAGTTCTTTCTAGACAAAGTGAGCTAAAATATAAACCATGGTTTCTAGACTAGTAAACATCCCCTTATTATTGCTCTATAAAAATTATAGTCGCATTCCTTCTTAGAAGAAATCTCATTTTCTTATATAACATGGGGGGGGGAAGGGATGAATTTCTAGAGACTTAAATGATTGGCAAAAAATAAATATTCAGTGAATCAATGAGTAGATTGCATGTTTTAAGAAACAAGTTAATCAGGCTCCTGATAGCTACAGCTGGTTCAGATAACAGCTTTTTGCAAATTAGGAAAAGGAGACCTTTTTCTAGAAAGGCCATCTCAGCCTCAATATGATACAGTTGAAGACATTGTCAAAGGCTTTTTTTGGTGAAGTTTGGGTGCAGTTCTGCACCAAGTGCATTGCTTAGGGAGCGATGGTAGACTGGAACTTAGCCTCCACTTCTTCAGTTCTGCGTCTATATAGTGAACGATCTGTAAAACTAGACCCAGAAACCCCAAACCCTTGTTCACTGAATTAAGCAACCTGGTGTCAGAAAAACTCACATAACTTTCTGCCCTCATCCTACGCCCTGGGGAATAAGCTTTCATGTGACCTATAGGTAGTATAAAGCTTCTTTCTACTCTGAAATTATTTAGCCCAATTGTAATCTGCAGGCAGATAGAGCTAAGGAGTGAAAGTCAACCCATTAGAAGCTTAACCCTGCATGGTAGCTGGGATAGTAGCAGAGGTCATTATTTGGACTGGGCTAAGCAAAATAACATATAGTAAAATGACATTTGTCTAGTTAAGCACCTATTATGTGTATATCACTCTACCAAAAGAATAAAACATGGAAGTAAAATATACTCCTTATTCTCACCAGTTTATAATTTTGATGGGGACAAGAACAAGAAGGTAGAGAAGGGGAAAAGAAAAAGAATAAAACTTCATTGACCTCTTAACTATCTTATTTCCTAGCCAATAAGGCTTATGTGAACAGACTTGGTGAAAACTACAAGAAACATACAGCCTAGATATCTTGGGTACAGAGTAGAGCAGTGATTTTCAACTGGTATGCTGTAGTGCACTGGTGTGTCACGAAAAAATTGTAAATACCATTAATTATTTTCTAAATAAGTTCAAAGCATGGTAAGTGTATCTATCTATCTATCTATCTATCTATCTATCTATCTATAAATATTTGTTTTACTCTTTCTTTGATCAACGTAATGTATGTGTGCTGAGGAAATTTAACTGTAGGGTCAAATGTGCCATGAGATTTAAAAAAGGTTGAAAAACACTAGAGAATCACGTATTTGTTGACTGAGTAAAGATGAATCTCATAGTCATTCAGAGGGGATAGAATTACTCAAATTATCTGTGTAACTCAACATGAGCCAGACATTAAGAACTAGGTTCCAAGCTCATGGGGAGCACTGCATCTTTGGGTATATCTGGGGTACACTTTTATTATTTATTGCCTTAGAATAAAAAAATTAGAACAAAGTCTTATCCTGTTAACCTTTAGTTCAATGTAAACAAACTGTCTCTGGCTCAAGTAGGTATTTGTATGAAAGTGGCTGAATTTGACGATCTTATTGGTACAATGTACTTTTACAGTTTCTTTTGAGACTGGCTTATATCATAAAGTTGGAATCTTTTAAAAAGGTCTCATTGGAAAAGAGCACAAAAGATTATTGCAAGTTTACTTTGATATAATGACCACACTTATTCAATTTTTTTTACAGACCATAAAGAAGAATGAAGAATGTCCGTCTGAAAATTTGCCTTGAATGAAGAAACTTCATTGAACAAGAAGTTGGCTTCCAGTTTGCACAGGCGTCAATGGAATGCTTTTTTTTTTCTTTTTAATTTTATACTTTACCCAATGAAAACAAAGTTTTTATGTGCTGTGCAAATAGTTCCTTCATGTGGTCTGACAATTTATTTTTGCCATCATTTTTTTAATTAAAAAAAAAATCCCAGAAGAGGAAAAAAAAAACAAAAAAACAAAAAAACAAGAAACTGTAAGACAAAACATTGAAGGTTGACATTTTATCTGGAAGAACATTTGAATTCAAATTTTCAAGAAGCTGTAGATAGATTTTTTTTTTTTTTTTTTTTTTTTTTTTACAGAAAACCGGATGTCAAGAGGTGGGCAAACAGAATGGAAACACATTGTCTTCCTCAATAATTAAGCTACTCTGTCTCTCTTTTATTCTTCTTGTTTAAATCTAGTGGGTTGATTTTTTTATTTTATTTTTTCTTAGAAATATTTAGGTAAGGTTTATCTTGAATCTTAATTGCCTTAATTTTAAGGACGTCAAAGGCTCTCGAGGCAAGCTGTCAACGTCTTGTTTAAAAAAATCAAGAGAGAATTGAAATATTGTGCCAGCTTTAGCTGGTACAGAAGTTTAAGACTGAGTTTTTAGGGTGAAAAAAACTGTACAGTTTAAATGAAAATGTTTTTCTTCATTTGAAGAAAATTTGTTGATAAAAGAAACCAGGGCAACTGCAAGAATTGGGGAAATGCTGGGACTTTTCATGAACTTTGTCTGAAGTGTTGACACGAATCACTCTAAAAGGCTAAAACATTTTACAGTAAAGTTATTAATGTTGGTTTAAAAACAACTGCATTAGAAATAATGCGTGTTTGGGAGGCAGAATGCAGATTTTTTTAATTTACAAAGCGTGATTGCTAGCAAAAGCATTAGTGCTTTTTATCTGCAGTCTTTTTTATGAGCTTTACAAAGTTTTTAGTCAGCTTTGCTTGTCACATTGCAAAACTTAGCTTAAGAGCATTAAAAAAACTTAAGTAGATAGGAGCTTATGGTCAAAAAGTGCAAAAAAAGAAAAAAAAAAACAAAAAAAGCAATAGGTAGAGAAATTGTTGACAATTTCTGTAGTCTTTCCTAGTTGTGATCAAATTCAGCCTATGGATGGCCTATTTTATACCAAAGATGAAGTGACACCCTATTACAGTCCAGAGGATAGAGGTTGTTTTTCTTTTCTTTTCTTTTTTAAAAAAATTTATTTGACCCACATGGCCGGACCAGTTCTTATTTTGTTGTTTGTTTAAACTATCTTCCACTGGTGTTTTACATATTGCAAAAAACAAAACAAAACAAAACAAACAAACAAAAAAACCCCCACTTTGCTTTCCTTTAAATGCATATTCATTGATAGTAGAAGCTCGCACTTGCTGTGTTCAGCAGTTCCAGCGTGAAGCATTCTGGATGCCAACTGATAGAACCAAATAGTTTGAATTCTGTGAGCAGTTCCTTGCTAACTCTCTTGAATAGTAAAACCTGTATTGATGGCCACCAATAAGCCAAGACATTTGTCTAACAGGTTGACATTTCTTTATCTAAAATTTGAACTAAAGACCATTTCTGAACCTGGTCTGAAAGGTCACTTGTCAAAAAAGCTTAAAGATATTCTGTGAAATGGTGAGTGATCTCTTGAAAAGATGTTATTGTTTTTGTAATAACAGTCTTCCTTCTACATTTCAGCACCTCTGCTTTTTGTCTTTTCAGCTCAGTCTTTGTCATTGTCAATAGCCACCTTGATTCTGCAATTGGAGAGGAGGTATCTTCTTTTTGCCTCTTTTCACTGTATTTTCATATCCAAGTGTTGCCAGAAAGACAGACAACACAGACCTTTTTATTTCATTTAACTCTCTGAGGCAAGTAGGACCAATAAAATTGAGGATTCTCTTGGAATTTAAGGATGCTCTTAAGATGCTAGTTGACAATCAAGAAAGTGAATGATTTATATAAACAAGCACCAAAAGAATAAGTTTGATCAATCATTGAAGCCAAAGTGGGCATATTTGCATTCAAAATAATGCAAAACTTTGTCTAAAATAAATTAAATTGACTTACCTAGAAAATATATCTACATTTTTGATTCATGAAATGTGTGTTCAACCTATACAGTTTTGCTAAAATTAAGGAGTGGAGTGTGGGATGGAATTTTTTAACTGAACCATTCACTAGATTGCTTTCACAATGAATTATTTGAATCAAATTGGTAAAACTTCTTCCATAAACTAAGGAAGTCACAGAGACCTGTCTTAGCCCAGAAGAAAGAGGGAAATGTGTTAAGTGTACTATATAAGAAAACAGGGTAGATTTTTAAAAACTAAAATTTTAAGGATAAATCATTTTCCCTTTAGATCAACATGAGTAATAAGGTTGACTCAAGGGAAATTGTTGATATTCCACTATTTATATAGACCTGGTTTCTCTTATTTGCAACCCCATGAATTAGAAGCTGAAACCAGACAGTGACTCCATATCTTTGTAGCCAAATTAGAAGCAACGTGTCTGCAGGAGAATGTAGTATGTGCTACAGAGAAATTCAAACTGGTCACAACCATTTTTATTATGATTCTCCATGCTTTAGGGAAAATGCTAAGTGTATACTTTCTTCTGTTTTAACCTTCAGCTTCCCATGCATTGTAAGGATGGCACTTAAGTTTTATGTTTGAAAAGTGGGCCCTCAGTTTCAGGGTTTTAAAAAATATGTATGGAAACCATATTTTCTGTTTTTCTTTTCCACTCTCTGAACTCTTTGTATAAATAAGGATTATCCTGGGCATAATTCATTTGAATATGAAACCAACATGCTTTATTTTGTTTCTGTCAAAAACAAAAAACAAAACCAAAAACACATATTAATGTGATACAAAGAAAGTCTCATTTACACAATCAGCAATGAGGCTAAGAGGTAGCTACCATGTGGCTGATGAATGTGCCTAGGTAACTTCCTGTTTCTATTCAAAACTGCTGCTTTATTTATACATTCAGAAACTTTTTTTCTCAGCTATGAAATTTCAATAATCTCAATTTTTTTAAGCCACTTCATATACAAGGAAATTACCTCTCATTTTACCTATCCATATATGTTTTGTGTTTTGATCATTTATGTCATGCCATTTTATAAATTATATTATTTCAAACCAAAAAGGAAAAAAAATGGAAAAATGGCATATATTCAACATACCCCCTCTCGTTTCCTGTCATCTTAGCTAAGAATTATTTGAGGAGCCAATTATAGGGGAGAAAAAAGCATCAACAGGTAAGCTGCATTACATTGTATGAAAACAAAGCAAACCAAATATCTGTTCAATAAAGCAGATGTTAGGATTCTAATTAATGAACAATACATGTACGATTTTAGTCTTGTTTAGGACTATAATTTTTTTTTTAATTAAAGTTAATTTTTTATGTATTCTGGCTCACCAGATTTTTAAACATTTATTCAGATGTTTCAGTTTTTCCTTTTAATTGCCAACACTTAGCCCAAACTTCAAGAAGCAAACTAAAGTCAGAATCCAAATTAGATAAACACTATCTCATCCAAACTCTAGTTACCTGATCAATGGCAAGGTGGATTTTCTTTTCATAACAATAAGGTGTCAGGGGAGGCTAACTGGGAGCTCCCCAAAGACAACATAATAGACCATATGTGAATTAATGGTAATACTAGCAGGTGCTGAAGACAGTTTGTCCTTGAAGGCTAACACGTCTCAAATATTGCAAATAATGTAATATTCTTTAAAAACATCCTCTACCTGACTCCAGTTTAGCCAGAATTAATTCATTTCTTTGGTAGATTTAAATAGTTACAAATGTGGTCTTCATATTTCACATGAATTACTTCTTCTGGTGACCTTAGCAGAACCACCACATTTGAAAACATATGACTCACTTCCACCTCTTTCTAATGAAAAATTGCATGGTGTTAAATGAACACCCATTAGAGATGGAAGTATGAAAACTGAAGAAGGCCGGATGGAGTAGGATGTTCACATTATTTCACTATGCGTACAAAATATGTTGTTGACCCCCTTGCAAAACATCTTTAAAATCACTTTCAATCCATATATACCCAAAAAAGTACTTCATTTTCCAAAAAACAAGACTTTATCTCAATGATTAGGATGTATGACATATGCCAATATATATTATATAGTGGCCTAAAGTTTTCTTTAATGAAAAGGGAAATTTGATTTAAATAGGACTCTTACAGTCTTCTTCATAATTGAGAAGTTTCAATAGGCTGTCTAGACAGATTATGATGTTATTAAGAGACTAAAAGTACATTTGACAATTCAGTTCATTCTTAATTTGAGTTCAAGAACCACTGCAGATGAGCTGATCAGCAGAGAGGAAATTCTTAAGTGGGTTTCCAGTGATAATTTTTAATAGGATTTTAAATCAAGGAAAGAAATAATAATATATACTACATGTAACAACATCTAGCATATTTGAGGAATCACACAATGTAATAAAGTTTAATCATGTCATAGAACCTTGATTTTTACTATTTTGTCTACATTAGAGGTAAAGGGTGAGATTTTTGTTTTTCACATTATTGTGGCTGGCATGCTTCAAAATTTTGAGCTAACTAAGACTGATGGTTTCTTACCTCAATCTGAGGAATTGGCAGAATTTAAATAGGCTCATTGATTCTATACACAATACTCTTCCTGTGGGAAAGTGATAATGGGATTTCATTAATGAGTCAATTTGTTTAACAAATATAATCCACTGTGCCATTAGAAGACCTTGGGTCTGACTCAAGTTTAGCATTTGTTACCAAACATTCTTAAATATGAAGGTGGTCCCTTAATCCAAATGTGCTTGGTCATGGCTGTTTTTTTTTTTTTTTTTTGTGGATTACAAAGAGTTCAAGAAAATACAAAAGCTTAGTACAAAATCCTCAAGGGGCCCCTGGGACCTCTTAAGATGTGGGGAAGGGAAGTTCACACCAGATGAATGATTTCTTTTATCTTTTGTTTTATACCAAAACATATGGATGCTTGCTGTTGCAAAAAGGGATAGATAGCTTTCCATATTTATTTCTGGTTATTTCTTGGAGGGAAAATAATGTATCGAGAGAAATTTGTTCCATTCAGAAAGCTTTCAAGCTGAAGCAGAGGTGCAGTCAAGCTTGGAGTCTTCAGCAAGCACCACTAGGCCACTGAGTGGCACTTGGATTTTCTTAATTCTTTCTCTACTTCTGAGTTGTGCATAAATACAGTCACTCTCAATTTTTGAAGGGCTAATTATCTACTTTGTGAATATATTTTGTTATTTCTTTTCAACTTTTAGGACTTGGGCTCTTTTTCCTTTATTAGCATTTCTCCTAGAGGATGGACAAAAAAAATTGAAAATAAAACTCAAATCAGATTATTTTGTTTCTTATTAAGTATTGATTTATCAAGGGAGTTTAAAGTCATTGGTGAAATTAATATCGATGCATTATGCATCATGAATTTTGGTTATCCATAATGTCTTCTTCCCATCTACCACAAACAATTGAGAGTTGGCTGTATTCTTACAGAATATATATATATATATATATATATATATATATATATATATATATATAATAGAGCTAAAAAATGTGGCTTCCCTAAAAAGAAGTTTTGATTTTCTGTTTTGTTCTACAAACAAGTAGAACAAGTCAACACAATTTCTCTTATGAGACTATAATAGTAGTTTTTGATTTAATGTATGCTCTTATTCCTATCTTAAATCTTTGACAAAAAAAAAAAACATTGTTTTTGTTATTTTCTGACTTTGCATATTTCTTTTGAGGCTAAATGACTTTGATACTCCAGTGGATATTTTTAATGATTATATCAAATTTTCAAAATGTCCTAAGTGTAACTTTAGTGTTATACTTTGCATTTTAACCCCTCTAATCTCAGATTATTAAGATTGATGCTCTATTCTCCTCCCCCAAATATATTATTTCTTCATGTATTCAAAAATGGAGTTATTTCATACTTTTCAGGAAGCGTAAGAATTATTTCAAAGAGACACTTGAAAAAGTTTTCTCCATTCTAGAAATAAATACTTCCATTTATTTAAAAAGAAAAATAAGAATATATTGGAGTCTTAATTTTTAAAAATGTGAAAATACTTGCTATGAGATATCTCTCATCTACAAAGAATGGGACACGGCTTCTTTTAAATCCCTATTTCAGGCCATATTAGACTTCATGGAACTTCTGAAACATCATTCAATTTGGGACTTTATTTAAGAGCATTTTTGTATTGCTGTCGCTGACTGTCATGGAAGTTCTGTAATTCTAAGGTGTTTCTGGTTTTATTTTTAATTTTTTTCATCTGTACCACAGTCAAGTTAGACACCATTTTCCCCATTCCTTGGGCTTTCTGTAGATCAGTGGATGTTAGGTTTAAACTTCTGTTTTCTTTGATGAAGCTTTCAATAAAAAATGAGAATAAAATCAATCAAGTAGGGCTGTTGTGGTTTTCTGCCTTCTTCCAGAGACCAATGGGGGAGGAGGGCGGATAGGAGGGAGTAGGGTTTATATTTAACCTGGTACAGTGCTGGAATTCCTCAAAGAGAGGATCATTCAGTGGTGACAAAAAGTGAGAGAGGAGCATTCTTTTCATGCAAAGCAAACTGAGAAAGCCACTGTGGGTTCTTATAGGGAAATAGTTCAACCAGATCTATCCCGGGCTGTCCCTACTCTCCCTAATTCTTATACTTAGGGATTGAGAGACCACTCAGCTCCTGTTTCTAAACAGACCTATCATCCACCAGCTACTTGAGGCATCTTGTGTGAAGGTCAGGAAATATAGAGTTAAACAACAACAAAGAAATTTCTTTTGATGCCTACGGTTTATATTCCTGCAAAGATTGAACTTCAGGTCATCCAAAGTCAAAAGTGGTATGCCTCAAGCTATGGATGACTGTGGTAGCATATAAGTAAAAGCAATCTTTCTCTGGTCCAGAATCATTCATGCTAGCTTGGAACTCACACTCAAGGGTCAAGAGTATTGCATTCTGTTAATATGCGTTTGCTGTATTGTTCAAAAATATTCTAGTCACTACAGAAAATGGGAAAATAAGTGGGGTGAATGAAATGCTTACTAAGTGTCAAACAGCAAATTAAGTAACTTTTAAGACAGATAAACTAAGTAAAGCATGTGAGTATAAACAAAATAGAAAGGGATAGAAAGACCAAGAAAACACCATATATTTACAATGCAGTAAATATACATGAAAAACCTGAGGCATTCAATATTCACTATGTCTTAATTTACTGTTTTGTGACATCCACTTTGGTACCTGCAACAGCTCATCAGGGTAATTAGTGAATTTCAACTATTTGGCCCTGTTTCTCCCAGAGGGACTAACCATGTTCCATTGGCTCCCTCCTTTTGTTGCCCTCCTTGCTCAGTCCAATTCTGGTGCTTGCAACACATCATCAGAGGAAAAGAATGATGTGGTAGAGGAAAAGGGAGGATGTACGAATGTTGAACATTCAACTGGTGCAACCCACCCCTCTTGCACACTACCCTCAATGAGTCAACCTACCCTGTGTCTCTCCCTTCATTACTTGTTGTGGGTTTTAAATTGATTTAAGGAGCCCTATGCTTTGGGCATCTGTATTTGGCTCATGAGCCTTTCCATTTCATGACTGCTAGTATAACTTGCATGATAGTGTATTTGGAGGCTACCAGTGTATCAAGGTAATTTTCTACATGGCATCTTCATGCTTTAGAATATATGTAGGCACCTAAGGAAGGGTGTGGATGGAGCCAGTGTCCAGGCTCTGAGAACATGTTACATATGTAAGGGATGTTTGTAATGTATCCAGCCATGGATGTCTCTATTTTTCATACTATCTGACTGGATGCTTTCTGGAGAGCCCGCATATACCATTTTCCTATATGAACATTGGTTTACATTGCACTGGCAGAACAGAAAATTAGAAGAAAAGCCCGGAAAAATAGATTTATTGGAGAGTATAAGAAAATAAGACTAGGACTAAGATTGCGGCCTTAATTTTACCATAGTCAAGTTCATTTGGGCTGCCATAACAAAATGCTTTGGATCAGGTAATTTATAAACATATGAAATTTATTGTTCAACGTTCTGGAGGCTATCAAGTCCAAGATCCAGTCACCAACAGATTTAGGGCCTGGTGAAGGCCTGTTCATAGATGGTGCCTTCTCTATGTGTCCTCCCATAGAGGAAGGGGCAACCAACTTTCTCAAATCTCTTTTAATTTTAATACCATAACTTTAAGGATAAGGATTTCAACATAATTCTGAGAAGGCACAAATGTTCATAACATTGCACCCATGTTATATCATAGTTTCTTTAGAGTAGAAGTTCTTTTTTTGTTATTTCTTCAGGATTTTAAAAGTAATAATAATACCATCTCCACTATCACTATCCCACATGCACAAAAATTTTTACTTCAAATGAAAGGCTTTTAGGAATTTCCTAAAATATATCTGTAGGCTGCTGGTGAAAAGTCCTTGGTTTCAAAATAAATATGAAGGAGGAAAAAGAATAGACAATGAAGGAATAAGCTATATTTATTTTTATGTACTCGTGCATAAAATAATCATGATTTCCTAGTCTTATATTTATACATTTTTTACAGTTTTATAATTTATTCTATCCAGGAAGAACAGAGTGCTTTTTCAACTTTCAGTACCTCTAACAGAGTTCATGTTCCATAATGCTTTTTAAAGAGATGCTGACAAAGGTAACATTTAGCTGCTTTCCAAAGGTAGTAAAGTGAAAAATAATATAGATTTTACCTAATCTTCAAGGATTTATTTCTGAATTTTCTTTCAAAGAGTGTCATTTACAATAATGATGGAAAAATTCTCTCTAGTAATATCAAAGGAAAGTATTTTCATTTAAACCCTCTGATGCTCTTTCTCTTGCCCTTAGAAAGTTGTAGATTATGGTAAAGTGGTCACCAGAGGGCACTGTTGTATTAGTCTCCAGAGGATTCCACACCCAAACCCTAGATTCTGCATTTCTAAACAGAACCAGTAATGAAGGGGAGGGCTCTAAGAGAAAGTTTTACCCTGAACTAAGCCCTCCATGCCAGGAACTGTCCAGGTGTCTCACCTATTTGAGTTCACACAACCCTCACAAGGGTGTCAGGTAGGTACTACCACTGTTCCAATTTACCAGGTCAGACGGTGCTGGGCTACCTACTATGGACCTGTTCTTAGGAAGGGCTAGAGAGCGCTTTTAAAAACAGATTCAAATTCTCAAACCCTGGCTTGAGATTTCCTCTTCTGAAATGACTTCAGGAAATGCCAGTGTACTTTTTATTTTTCCTAATCAGCAATGGGTTTTTTTGTTTGTTTGTTTGTTTGGTTGGTTGGTTTTTTTTTTTTTTTTTTTTTTTTTTTTTCACTTGGCCTGGGATTTTTGGTTTCTGAAAAAGAATGGCATTAACATTCATTTTAATCACGTTAGGAACACAAGCGCAACAAAATTCACATTTTCCATTTCAGAAATAACTTGATGTGTCAGTCTTCTCTTGATCTGAACTTGTCTGTCTTTGATTTGTGCTGGAAGAAAAGGTACTATCCCCCCTATAGATAGGCTTAACTTTTCATTGACTCACTCATTTAATAGTGCCTCACTTATAAGCCCTTCATAAATATTTTAATGCTACAAAAACAGTAGGCATTGTTCTTGTTTGTAAGGATATCATTTCTAGTAAGTACTGCTTTGTGACAACATTTTAGCTTAAGTTCAGCAAGTTTCATGGGACATATGTTTAACACTTCCCAGGCTTGATGCAAAGCAGAAGGAGCAACTTCCTGGTCTAAAAGTACTCACCTCTTCTTCATCTACATATATGGAGGGTCTTCTAGCCCACTCGCTGATGCCTGTCCCCTCATTCAGCCCCTTTAGTTTTTACTCTTTTCTCAAATAATCTAGCACATTTAATTATTTTGACAGCAAAGAGTGTAGAATGTGCCATTCCCAGTTGGCTATAGCTCTAGGAGCAAATATTATTTATTACCACTGATTATTTTCAAAATCATGGATGGTAAAGTGCTGACTAGACTTTACACATGAGAGAACCAGGGCTTTGAAAATTTGCATGACTTGGCCATATTTTCATGGTGCTGGGATGTTCCAAGTTTAGGATGTGTTAGAGACAAAAGCCAAATGTTTTCCTCCTAATGGTGCTGGATCCACTGATACCTTTTGAAGGGATCTATTGTTTGACCAAATCAACTTTTCTATTTCCTGGCATTTCACCACCATTATAATTTTATTCCTAGAGGAAAATCACAAAATATTGAAAAAAGTGCTGGGTAAGCAAATGGAAATATCTTAGATTCTAAGTTTAGGTACACTACCTACAAAACATGTTTTTTACTCTCTCTCTTGCTGGGTGTTAGCTTCTTTATCTGTCAAAATGCATGCTTTTTATGAAGATAAAACAGACAATGCATATATCATGTATAAATGCTCTAAAAATTATAAAGGCAATCAAATGCTATGCATAATTTCATCTTTTTAGTTCTGAAGTTCTCCTATAAAGCACAAGGTATTCTTGTAAGGGGAACTTCTGAGAGTTAAAGACAGAGTGAATATAAGATAACAGTAGTAGAACAAAACTAACAGTTGCTTTGAGTGTTGCCCAGAGTTGGAAGATACAAACCCTAGGCTTGAAACAACCATCTCCTAGGCCACAAGAAGATGACAACATAGAGACTTAGCAGCTAGTGGAACTACAATTTTGTATCAATCCTGTATCATTACACAATCACCAAACACCCTCAGCCTTCTTGGGACCTATAACATAGCAGCATTTTATCTAAAGGCAGCCGCTGATGCAAGGGGACAGATGTGAACAATTTCAGAAGACTAGTATGCATTGTGAGTAGCTAACAGCCTTGAGGAATTTTTTTTTTTTTTTTTTTTTTTGGGGGGATCTTTTACAGACCTCAACTTCATAATGTACATTTGTCCTAAAAAGTGAACAGCATTAACCAACAAGCAGGTTACATCAAATAAATATTTCTAAGACAAACAATGTAAAATGTAAATCAGGTGTGGCCTTTAAAGGATCTGAAACAAGTCTAATCAGCATCAGATAGTGCTTGTCAAATGTATACATATGCACCTCTTTGCCTGATGCCATTGTTTCCTCCACCTCTTTTGCCTTGTGGTTGATTTGTTTCCTGTTTGTTTGGGGGTTTTATTTTTAATTTTTATTGAAATATAGTAATAACATAAAGAATTATATGTCATAAATGATCAACACACTCATGTTCACAAGCTGAATACTCAAGTATAACCAAGAAACAAAATATTATCAATACCTAAAAAGTCACCACCCTCCCTTTCTGGCTTCTAATCATTATGCAAACCTCCCCTTCCGAGGGTAACTCTATTTTGAATTCTAACAACATAGAATGATTTTGTCTGACTTTTACTTGATATAAATGCAAGCCAGCTTGGCTTTTATGAGAATATGGGTGTAATATGTGACGAGAGAACTAACAATTTTTCTTGTGTCTCAAACCCCAAGATACCTATTATTCCTCTAAAAACTACACGCAATTCTATGTTATCCAAATAGTAAGGATCTTCAATTTTGGAGATTGAACAAATTCTTTTTGCAGACTCTGTGTTTAACACCCTTTATAGCTAAGAAACACAGTGAAAGTCCAAACTAAATGTCCTTGAGAGAGTGGTAGCTTTATTCTTAAGCGATAACTGAGTCCCAAGGAAAGATTGGCTTCATTTAATGTTTCGCAGTCTATTACTCCATCATCTGCTTATTCAGACAATGATTGATAAGGGATTCCTCATACTAGACTTCATGGTGAGACCATCCAGAGCCAGAAGTTGCCAATACACCATTGTTTACACAAAATCACTGCATATGGAATATATTAAACACATGCCCACTAAGGAAAATGACAACTGCTTTAGTTTCTAATTACTACTGTGAATTTCTTGGGGCTTTCTTAGGTTAGAAATTGGTTCTCACTCTCTTTCCTCCTTTTGGATGCTGGATCTTATAGGCTAGTGAAGATCAACCAAGTCTCTTTATTATACCTCCCAGGTATGTATTTTGGGGGTTGTATAGCATTTGGGGAAAAAATTCCCATACACAGCATTCTTCTTTTACTATTGTGGTTTTAGAAGCAGGGATCATAGCCTACTACTTTGATGAACCATGCACAGAGTTTCTATTAAAATATGCATCATACTTAAAAAAAATGGAGAAAAGTTCTCTGAGGTTGTGATTAATCCTGAGTCTCAGGCATATACCTTTTGCAAGGTTTCTGTCCCTTCTTCCTGCTGTACTGCTGGATCTAGTGGATTCCTGTATCCACTAGACAGGAATAGAGGCTTTTCTTTTTTTTTTTTTTTTTCTTTTTTCTTTTTCCCTGTTTCCTGTCCCTGGTTGCAAAAGTTTTATTTTGCTGTTTCTTTTCTAGAGATTAAATTTTTCTTCTGTTACTATTCTTCGCTTTGTTATTGTTACCCACACAGGGGGAGATGGGTTGGTGTGGCATTTTGGGCACAAGACCTCTTTTTCTCTTTCTCAGCCAGTGCCATGCTTTTTCTTTCTCTTTATTTTCCCTGGTGGAAAACAAACCTAGGGAAAGAAGCATGATGGATGAATAGAGACACCATCTTCCAGGTCATCTCACAAAGAAGGAAAAGTCTTAGATAAAAAAGTAAAAAACAAACCAACCAACCATCATAGGTCAGGAGTAATTCTGAAAAAAATAAATAAATAAAATGCCAAAAACTGTAAGAGTCCACAGAAAATGTTTCAGAGCAGAATAGCTTGATATCAGAAGAGGTCATGCCTGAGAGATCTGAAATCCAGCAAAAAGGGAAGGTGGAATAGTTTTTTTCTTCCTCCTTCATATTTTTAGAATCAGCAAGCTCCTTATCTATGGGAGACCCTTTCTATCCTCACTCATCCAAAAGCTGCTCCTCCAGTGAACTGGGACCTTCTTGAGGACAAAGCAATGGGATTCCAGCCCCCTTGGTGAATAGTCCCATACTGAGACAGCAGGTGCTATATTGCTTCTCTACCCGACATGCATCCTTGTCCTCCCCATGGACAGAGTCTCAATTTTCATCGTGCTCATTCCCACACAAACATTTCCCAACTCTTGTTCAGATTTCAAGAACCACAGAGGGCGGGAGTCCTGAAGGATGTACATGACCCCAAAGCCTGAGCATCCCTGGTGGGCTGCTTTAGAGAGAGGGACAGATATGACCAGGGTGCTAGCTTTCCTCCATTCAAACTCTTTTCCTCCTATTGTCCTCCCCCATCTGCAGCTGCTAGGAAGGAAGCTTGAGCTGGGGCTCTCACAAGCTGCTGCTTCTCATCCACTGGGACTTCCATAGAGAGTGGGGCTCAAACCTTTCTTCTTAAAGACCTGCAGAGGACTAAGGGATGCTTGAACTGTGAAGTCCCTGCTTTTTGGTGCTCTCTGGTGCTGCTTGCCTGGTTTCTCCATCACAGCTATATCCTGAAGTAGAGGCACATCGAACCTGCTTGAGCACTCCATAAGTAACTTGGTACCACCACACTTTACCTTGGCACAGTCAGGATTAATCTTTGGGGACCCAAAGGCAGGCCTGAAGGTCAGATCCTGTACCCTTGGGATGTAATTTTGTTGCTTGGGATCATGGAGGGGATATTTGTAAACTAATCTTGTGAAGTGAGGGAGCCTACATGGGCAGAACTAAAAAGAGAGTGTAATGTCAGTCACAGTGAACACATGGAGCACCATTCCCTCTGCAACAAGGTCATACTGTCAGCCCAGGTCAGGATCCTGGACAGAGATGCTTTCAGCCTGCAGTGCCTTTGCAGAAGAATTCAGCTAGTTTGAGCTCCTGCTTGTTGGCAAATGCTAGAGAGAGACCATGGAGCAGAGGATGAGGGAGAAGAAGGAAACCCACTTCTGAAAGCCACACAGTGAATATCAGGCAGGTTTTCTGAGTAAGTGGGGCCATATAAAATTCTTCTGGAACTTTCTTCAGAAACCTTGGAGTTGACCTTAGACCCTCACTAAAAGAGCTACCTTACCAGTTTTGCTGGAGCCTGAAAGAAAGCTTACCCATCCGAGCCTTGTCCAGTCTCATTTCCCCACCTACCTCTACTGAGGCAAAGAATAAGCACAAGGTTCCAGGGCTCCACCTATCACCTGGGGCATTGGAGTACTTCTCCTGAGGGTCATAGGTCCCAAAAACAACACTACAGATTGTTACTTCTGGCAAGCACCTACTAACAGGGAGGTCACTTTGCTTAGCTCTTTATAGCAGCTATTGATTAAATTATGCAGGGCACAGTGGATTACTATACATAAGCACCACCTACTATCTCAGAGATTAAACTGGGTATGTCGATACAATTCACCTGTTTAGAACAGAGAGGGCTATGGAAAGAGAAAGAATCTCAATGATCTCCATCCTCCTTCATCAAAAAGAGACAGACAATCTGCCCACTGCACTGCTACAGCACACTAACAACTAGCAACTGAGAAAATCATGACACTAATATCCATCCATCCAGAATAGAGATCTCATCAAAGCACCCATAAACAAATCAAATGGTTCTTACACAACATATGTTACAGATACTTCTTTATGAGTGAGGGGGGAAAAAATGAAAGCTCCATATAAACAAAAGAAAATCCAATCCAAAAATGAGAAATAACAGCTTCCCTAGATAAGAAGAAATCAGTGAAAAAGACTGGAAAATATGAAAAATCAGAGTGAAAGAATATCACCAAAAGGAAATGCCAGCTCCTTTTTGCAATGGATACTAATCAAAATGAAAATAGTACAATGGCAGATAAAGAATCCAAATATGGATTGTAAAGAAGCTCAATGAAATCTAAGACAAAATGGAATACCAACTCAAAGAAACCAGAGAAACAACTCAGGAAATTAATACAAAATTTACTGAAGGGATCAACATATTTTTTAAAAAATGCAACTTCAGCAATTAAAAATTCATTTAAGGAAATACAAAACATAGTGAAAACCTTTAAGAATAAACAAGGTAAAAAAAAAACAAAAAAACAAAAAACCTAGACCAAAATTAAATTAGTCAAAAATAAAGAATAGAGAATTAAGAAAAATGAACAAAGCTGCAAGCAGTATGAGATTGTGTAAAACAAACAAATATAAGAATTATAGGCATCCGTGAGGGCGAAGAAGAAAACGCAAAAAAGCTGTAAAACCTATTTGAGGGATTAATTTAGAAAAACTTTCTTGGTATTGCTAGCGATGTAGACATTTAGGTACAAGAAACTCAATGAACACCTGGGAGATTCATTGCAAAGAAGCAATCACCAAGACATTTAGTCATTCTAGCCAAAGTCAAAATGAAGGAGGAATGTCTATGGGCCATGAGGTGAAAATATAAAGTGATTTACAAAGGAAAACCTGTCAAGCTAACTGTAGTCTTCTCAGCTAAGACAGAGGAATTGGGACCCCATCTTCTGTCTTCTTAAGCAGAACAACTCACAGCCTAGAATTTTGCATTCTACACAAATAAGTTTCATATATGAAGGAAAAATAAAGGTTTTCCAGACAAGCAAACACTGAATGAATTTGTCAAGTAAGATCTTCCCTTCAGCAAATGCTCAGAACTGCATTATATATTAATTACCACAATAGATACCTACCAGTATAAAACCACCCAGAGCTAAAACTCAGAACTCATATGAAGCAACAGAATAAGAGGTAAAACAAAGGATTATCCTCAATAGGATAATAAAACAGAATCCCAAATATTAATTCTATCAATCAACATGAATGGTATGAATTCATCACTCAAGATGAACACTCTGGTTGAATGGATAAAAAAAAAAATACAAGGCAAGTAACTTTTGTCTCCAGGAAACACATCTAATTCACAAAGACTCCTACGGACTAAAGGTGAAAGGATGGAGAAGAATATTTCAAGCAAATGAAAACCAAGAAGAGAGCAGGCATGGCCGTTCTCACATCAGATAAAATTGACTTTAAATAAACAATAGTAAAGAAAGAGAAGGATGGTCATTATATAATGGTAAAGGGAGAAATTCAACAAGAAGACATAACAATGCTAATTATTTATGCAAATAACACAGAAGCACCCACATGCCTACTAGATCTAAACAAAGAGATAAACAGAAGTATTATTATCACTAGAGATTTCAACACCCTACTTACAGAACTGGATAGATCCTCCAAGCAGAAAATAAAGAAACACTTGGCTTTAAAGAGACTCTAAAAGAAATGAGCCTAACAGACATTTACAGAACATTTTACTGCCAAATCTACTAAATATACATTCTTCTCATCAGCACATGAAACATTCACTAATATACAAAAAAAATAGAAATCAGACTATGTATATACTCGGAGTACAGCAGAATAAAACTAGGACTCAGTTTCAAAAGAAACAATCAATACTACACAAAATCATGAAAATTAATCTTTTGGTGAACTGATTTTTGAGTCAATAATGAAATAAAGATGGAAATAAAAAGATTCTAAAACTGAAGGACAAAGGGAAACAAGCTATAAAAATCTGTGGGATATAGCGAAAGCAATCCTAAAAGGAAATTTATATGCTTAAATGCTGACTCATACAAAAAGGAAAGATCACAAGTTAACAATCTAATGCCATGTCTCAAGGAACTAGAAAAGAAAGAGCAAACCAAGAGCAAACCCAAAGCAAGAGGAAAAAAAGAAAAAACTAATGATCAGAGCAGAACAAAATGGATTAGAAAACAAACAAAAAGATCAATGAAATGAAAGTCGGTTCTTTGAAAAGATAAACAAAATTGACAGAGCTCTTTCTGAATTAATCGGGAATAGAAGAGGAAGGACCCAATTAAGCTCGATCAGAAATGAAAAAAGAGATATTACAACTAATAACACAGAAACACAAAAATGTCATCTGTGAATACTATGAAAATCTCTGTGAACATAAACTCAAAAATGTAGAGGAAATGGACAAATTCCCAGAAAGACACAACTCCCATATCTCAATCATTAAGAAACAGAACTCCTGAAGAGTCCAATAATGACCAATAAAATTGAAGCACTAATAAAAAAACTTTCAACAACAATAACAACAAAAAAGCCACAGATCAGATGAATTCATAGATGAATTTTGTCAGACTTACAAAGAAGAGCTTGTACCTGTCATACAGAAATTATTCTATAACATTGAGAAGGAGGTAGTCCTCTCCAGCTGATTCTATGAAGCCAGTATCATCTTGATATCAAAGACAGGAAAAGAGACAACAGCAAAAGAAATAAATATATATGAATGTTCTTTATGAATATAGATTCAAAAATCCTCAATAAAATTCTATTCTAGCAAACCAAATTTAGCAGCACATCAAATGAATAAAAACTTCTGCAGCTGCCAGGTTCCCATTTGGGGGGCAGGGTCCTTTAAGACCTGTGGAACTGGCAGCTATGGACTGAAGAAAAGTAAGAGCAGCAAGAGATAAAGAAAGAGGACATCCAGAATAGAGTTTTCAAAGGTGGGAACACAGGAGACCACTGCTAGCCTTTAAGGGTCCAGCGAGTGGCTCTGACTGTTCCACTTAGCTTTTATTGAAGACTATTTTCTCAGTTAGTTGAGAGGGTAAGCTGAGGAAGGGAATAAAAACATCAGCAGTTTTTCTGAGTCAGCATGTTAGTTCTTATTCTATTTATAATCATTAACTTTAAGGGTCTGGGCAGGCTTGAGAAATCTAAAGCCTGAGCCTTGTATGTGGGCAGCCTCCTGTCTGTGGTCGTACACACAGATTCCCTGGGGGAGGATGAACCACTCTAGTTTCTCTAGAGAGCAGATGCAACAGCTTCAGGCCTCCTCTGAAGAATTGGTGGGAAAGAAGAAGTTTCCTCTTATCTCCACCTGAAGGCATTTTTCTCCTTGATAATGTACAAGCCCTCCTGCCCATTTTTCAGGGCTTGAGCTATTCCCTTGATCTCTGCCTTGGCCATAATGCAAATTCTCACAATGGACATTTACTTTGACTGTTAGCTGGTCAGAGGATGGCATAGTTAATGTTCCTTGTACTTCTGTTACAGCCATTGTTCTTCAGAGTGTTTACAGACCTAGCAGGGGTGTTTCCAAGCTGTATTCCTTACAGGCCAGGCTTCTAATAAAATAAGGAAACTGCTCAGACAAGTAATTTAACTGATAGTTTACAAGTAAGCTAGCTAAACTGTTTTTATTCTGACTTGGTCAGCTTATTTCTCTGTTTTCCCTCTTTTTAGGAGGTGTTTTCCCTTGCTAAGAATGGACTCTTCAATCCCCATTCTCCCTGCATACAGCCAAAGAAATAATCAACAGAGCAAATAGACAATGTAAAGAATGAGTGAAAATATTCATAAGCCATACATCTGATAAATGGCTAGTAATCAGAATCTACAAAGAATTCAAAGCAAATCAGCAGGGAAAAATAAGCAACCCTATTAAAATGTGAGGAAAAGACATGAACAGAAGCTTTTCAAAATAAGATAGAGAAATGGCCAATAAACACATGAAAGAATGTTCAGTGTCACTAATCATCAGGGAAATGTAAATTAAAACCAAAATGAGATTGCTTCTCAGCCTTTTGGCTAAGATCAAGTGTAAAACCAAAATGAGATATTACCTTACCCCACTTAAAATGGCTGTTATTATAGAGTACAAAACAATAGATTTTGGTGTGGATCTAGAGAGAAAAGGATGATCATATACTCTTGGTGAGACTGAAAATCAGTACAAAATCTATGTAAAATAGTATGAAGAATCCTCAAAGAACTAAAAGTAGATTCACCATTTGCTATCCATATCCCACTACTGGGCATTACCCAAAGGAATATAAGTCATTTTATCAAAAACACAACTGCCATTGAATACTTATTGAAGCAAAATTCATAATTGCAAAGATGAGGAATCATCAACTAATGAGTTAATTAACCAAAAGTGATATATGTATGTTATGGAATACTATTCAGACATAAGGAAAGATGAACTGAAGCCTTTTGCAACCATTTGTATGAAACTGGAGACCATCACCTTAAGTGAAGTATCTAAAGAACGGAAAAACAAACCCACATGTATTTGCTGTTAAATTGCAACTAACTAATGAGCACAGGTATGCACAGAGGGAAGTTAAACACAGCAGTTATCAAGCAGTGGAGAGGAGAGGAGGAAGAAAGGGGATAGGTGAAAACCTATTACATTCAATGACCACTTCCTGTGTGATCAGCACTTATAACCCTCACTCTAGCATAATGAAACTGACACATGTAACCAAAAACATTTGTATCTCCAAAATATTTTGAAATTTAAAAAAAGAGGAAGCAAATCCTATTATATTTATAGATCCCTCAGGATTCAAGATCTTACAGTAGCCCACATGGTGTCTTCATCAACTCATTAAGAATACATAGCTGAATCATATTGCAGGGATTATATGGTGTACTGGATTAAAATGTGTCCTCTTCCACATCATCTCAAAAAAGGCAAGTTCAATCTCTAACCTCTAGAATCTGTGAATGTGACATTTGGCGAAAGGTTTTGGACATGTCACCAAGATGAGATGCATTTATACTGTGTTAGGATGGGCCCTAATTCCAATATGATTGGTGTCCTTATAAAAAGAGGAAAATTTGTGTACAGCAACACATGTACACACACAAAGGGCAAACAACCACATGTTAAGACTAAGGCAGAAATGAGAGAAATGAAACTATAAGCCAAGGTTTGTCCAGAATTGCCAGAAACCATTAGAAGCTGAAAGGCATAGAACAGATTCTTCCCATTGACTTGCTAACACCATAATTTTGGGCTTCTAGACTCAAGAATGGTAAGAAAATTAATTTCTGCTGTTTTAAGTCACATAATTTGTGATAGTTACTTATGCAAGTCCTAGGAAACCAAAACATGAAACTTACACAAACTTTGCTTAAGCTATCAAAAATGAAAAGGCCCTCATTTTCCCAGTGATAGAAGTCAGAAGGCTTTTAGGCAGAGGTAGGGAAATGGGACCAATAGAAGAAGTGTCAGGAAAGGGGGTTGGGCACAACCAACAGGCCTGGAAAATCTCCAACAGTAAGTTTCCTAACTGCCACAGAGTGCCTATGTGACCTATGCAATCATTACTCAATAGCGGTAGGTGGGTGGGACACACCAGAAAGAAAGACTCCCAAGGGGACTGGGTGAGAAAGCCTTCTGGTGTGAACAGGGAGCCAATAACCAAGAGAATTTTAATTTGAGAGAGCCAACCAGAGTGCACAGCCAATAACCAGAAGAACACATAAGGCTTAAAACCACCTAGAGAAAGAGACAAAAGCAGCCACCTGCTTTGGACCCCCTCTACTGTGCTGGAGGCTTGCCTTTTTCCATTCTACCCAATAAGTTCTTTTGCTTTTACTTACCTGTGGTCAGTGAATTCATTCTTCAATTCTCTAGATGAAGGAATGGAGGAGAAAATTCCAGGATCTCCAGTAGGTACCTATTCTCCCAGATTTTACTTCACTGAAATGCCCTGTGATGTTAATATTTTGATGGGTTCAAGAAAGCCATTAATTTTCAGCCTGTATAACATCATTAACACACAAGTATGCAAGGAGCTTTCCAGATTTCTGTGTGGGATTAAAGACAAAACTTCCCTTTTACCCTCAGAAGGTTTTTTTGAAAAATTGACTAACAATAAAGCAGATTAATAAGGGGAAAGTTTTCAAATGTATTTAATGTGTATACACAGGGACCCCAGAATATGAGGATTCAATCTACCAATGGGATTCAGGAGCTTACATGCCTTTCTTGTAAAATGGGTTATAAGAAGGGGAAAAGAGGAATTGTGTGGAGAGGAAACCAAGAGTCACCAGGGAAGATGAATGATGGGAAGGAAGATTAACCGGCAAATAGCTCCCTTTTGGAATTTCAAGGAGTCTGAGATACAGGACATTATCTGATCAGTAAGAACCTAGTCAGGAGAAAAAAAAGACAACTATTCTCCTAAGTGCATCCAGATCTCAGGTAAATATAGAAATTTTAGTGATTTTGGCAGTTAAAGGTGGGGAAGGGGGAGGTCCGAGAGACTGCGAGCCTTCTTCAGTCAGTGCAGAATATGAAAATGTTGTATTTAGTGGTAAAATATTTCTTATTTCCTTTATTACAGAGCAGCCATTTCTCTGTTACTCTACTATCTTTTCATCCTTACAGGCCAAAAATGAAAAAAAAAAAAAAATATATATATATAAGGCAGAGAGGAAAAAGAGTATCACTATCCAGCTCTCCATTGTCTTACTTGGGCACTGATGAAGTCAGGGGTGCCTTGCAGGTAGCAATGGTCTGGGATATGTGTGTAAAGAGTTCTATTAAAAAAAAAAAATCAGTGACCTATACATGTCTTTTTATAATCTCTTCCCTTCACTAATTACTTGAAAATTTTAAGTAATTTTCCAGAAATGGCAGAATTTTTACAAAATAAGAGTTGAGATTCTGAAGACCCAATAAGAATTCCTGATGCCAAGAATTATCATCCCCCATGACCTGCACCAATGCACATGACTTTCCCCAGTGGATATGGCCCCTCCTTCAAAAGCCCCAGATCTGTTTTGTTCACAGAGATGAATTTGGGACTATTTCTCCTATTCTCCCAACAGACATCTTTCTCATTAAAATTCCTTTATTTCTTGGCAATCTTTGTTGTCTCAATAATTGGATCTTTGTAAAGTGAGCAATGAGATCAAGGCCATAATTCCCTTGTGGTTTTAATAACATCTGTGCCAATAATTCTGACAAAAAATAACCCATATTGAGATTTTTTGATTTTTCTTTCTTTTTTTTTTTTTTGCTATACTTAGCCTCTGCTTTGGGAGTCATCGCAGCAGGAAGAGTAAAACCATAAATCTATTGACTAATGGAGGCTCTTCCAGTTACACCTGAGGCACACTCTCTTTACTGTAGACCCTGCTATAAAAAGTGACTTGTACCTAATAGTACATATGTATTTTTCCCTCTAAATTTTGGACATTTTTATATAATTCTCTTTTATGGTATTCAATTAGTTTATTTATAAAATAAAAAAATATAATATAATATAAATATAATAATAAATAAATAAAATAAAATAAAATAAAATAAATAAAATAAATAAATATAATATAAAATAAAAAAATAAAAAAAATTTATCTTACATGGTCTAAAAAATTAAATAAAATTTAATTTAATATACTTTATAATATAATATAGTACAATACAGTTATCTATATTCTTTTAAACAATGTATCTACTACTGTTTAAAGATGAAATGCATCTAAAAATTAAGGATAATAAAAGTGGGGCATCTACTGGGCATCTATTCCTCTCAAGTTCCTCTTTAGTGCTCAGGAGAGGTACAGTCCAGCAAAAACATGTACTGACTTTCAAATCGGGCAACTGTATTTAATATTCAACTCCCCATCCTTAAGTTTGTAAACCTTGTTTTCCTCATTAGTGAAAGGAGTAAAATAGTATGTTTCTCAAATGAGTTTTGTGAGGGTTAAATGAACTAACAAATGTAATACATGTAAGAGTGACTGACACATAGCAAGTACTCTGCAAGCACTGGCTACTATTTTATTAAAAGGTTTTTGCTGAAGTCAAGAATATAAGAAAAAAACAATAAATTAAACACATTGCCAGAAAAATAACTTTTAACAAAGGAACATTGGAAGAAAGCAAGGAAGGTGAACCATGCATATACACACACACATCAAATAACAATATGGAAGTAGTAAGTCCTTACCTTTCAATAACAACATTGAAAGTGAATGCACTAAACTTTCTAATGAAAAGACACAGAGTAGCTAAATGAATAAAAAAACAGAATCAAAAGCCAACTATACGTCTGCAAGAAACATAGTTAGCCTATAAAAATTTCCATAGATAGAAAATAAAGGGGTAGGAGAGGATGTAACAAACAAATGGAAACCAAAAAGGAGCATGAGTACCTTTATTAATATCATATAAATCAGATTTCAAAATAAAAACTCTATAAACAGGTAAAGAAGGTCAAAGGGGCCTATTCAGCAAGCAAATGTAACAATTATAAATACATATATATGCAGCCAGCACTGGACCAACCAGTATAATCATTGTTGGTGACCTGAACTCTACACTTTCAACATTGGACAGGTTATCTGGAAAAAAAATGGACAATGAAACATGGAACTGAATCTTCACAATTAGACAAGAGGAACCAATTTATAGAATATTTTATTCAACAGCTATAGAATTCATTTTCTTCTCTTCAGCTCATGGATCATTCTCAAAGATATCCTGAAGTGATGATATGATTTTATATTTAGAGAAAGCTAAAGACTCCATCCAAAACATATTAGAAATGATAAAACAATTCAGTAGTGTTGCAGAATACACAACCAACATAAAAAATTAGTGTCATTTCTATATGCCAATAGTTAAAAATCTGAAAAATAAGAATGCAAGTCCATTTACAATTGCTACAAATAAAATTAAATGTATACGAATAAAATTTACCAAAGAAATGAAAGATCTACATAATGAAAACTGTAAAATATGGAACAAGTTCAGGAGTGCACAAAAAAATGGAAAAATATTCCATGTTTATGAATTGGAAGAATCAATATTGTTAAAATGGCTATACTACCTAATGCAGCTTGAGGGGGATTGTAATGAATCTGTAGATTGCATTTCAACAATATTGATTCTTCCAATCCATAAACATGGAATACTTTTCTATTTTTATGTCCTCTTCACAATGCAATCCCCCTTAAGACACCAATGATATTCTTCACACACAAAAAAAATAAAAATAAAGAAAAATCCTAAAATTTATATATAACCATAAAAGACCCAGAATATCATCCTAAGGAAAAATACAAAACTGGAGGAATAACATTACCTATGTCAAATTATACTACAAAGCTGTAGTAACTAAAACAGCCTGGTACTGGCATAAAAACAGACCCATAGACTAATGGAACAGAATAGAGAGCCCAGAAATAAATCCAAACATCTCTGGTGAACTTATCTTCAACAAAATTGCTAAATACATATAGTGGGGAAAGGACAGTCTCTTCAATAAATAATGCTGGTGGCCTGGTGCTATGGCTGAGGCAGGTGGATTGCTTGAGCTCAGGAATTCAAGAACAGTCTGAGTTAGAGCAAGACCTCATTTCTAAAAAAATAGCCAGGCATTGTAGTGGGCACCTGTAGTTTCAGCTACTTGGGAGGCTGAGACAAGAGGATTGCTTAAGCCCAAGAGTTTGAGGTTGCCACAGCACTCTACCAAGGGTGACCAAGGGACAGTATTATTTACTTATTTTGAGACAGAGATATCTGTATTCCCATGTTTATTGCAGCACTATTTACAATAGACAAGATATGGAATCAACCTAAGTGTCTATCAACAGATAAATGGATAAAGAAATTGTGGTACATACATACAATAGATTATATACCACATAAAGGAATGAAATCTTGCCATTTGAAACAATATGGTTGGAACTGGAAAACATTATATAAGCAAAGTATGCCATGTATAGACAGATAAATCTCACATGTTTTCACTCACATGTGGGAGCAAAGCATTAAAAATATTTTATCTCATGAAGACAATAGAATGATGGTTACCAGAGACTGGGAATGGAAGCAGGGGAGAGGTTAGTAAGTGGGGATAGTTAGTGGGTGAAAAAACATAGTTTGTTGGTGAAAGGTTACGCAGCCAAAGATGAAAGATTATTCTGAGGTATGATACAAAAGAAAAACAGAGGCCCAGTTTGTGCTATTAAAATGGTTTTATTCCACCTGGGTGCAGGTGGGGAGGATCTCCAACCGGGCCAAGAAGAAATCCACACATGGGTAATGGAGAACGGGGGTTTTAAAGGTCAGGAAGCTGGGGGCTGGGACACTCTCTTTCCTGGTTTGGATATCTGTTGTAAGAGTGGGGGTTGGCCCATTTACCTTTCCCAAGCGGGACATCCGATGAGGTAGAGTAGGGGGTTAACCCATTCAACTTTCTTAGGTGGGACATCAAGTGGGAGAGGGTAGGGAGTTGATTCTTTTAGGTGAGATCAGATAGAATAAATAATATTTGATAGCACAACAAAGTGATATATAATATAATAATATAATGATATATAATAAACATTAAGTTCTTCAATGGTAGGATGTCATGAAAAATAAAACAATAAGTTGAATATACATTAAAATAACTAAAGGAACTAAACTAAAATGTCTTTAACACAAAGAAGTGTTAAACACCCAAGGAAGTGGATATGCTAATTATCCCGATCTGATTAATTCACATTGTATGCTTATATCAAAGCATCACATGTACCTTATAAAGATATGCAACTGTTATGTACCCATAATAATTAAAATATCAAAATTTAAACAATACAAGAAAACTGCATCAGTATGCAGTGGTTTAGGTCAGAAATCATTTTAAGGGGGCTGGGGGTGACACTTCTGAGATATCTGAAAGACTGTGGTTGAAATATGAACAGAAGTAGAGCTCACACAGATCTAATTGCTTGACTTATAGCAAGTTGGATTTTCCTAGACCTCATCTCTCCCCTAAATCTTTTTACTATTTAGAAGTTCTAGTTAGACCAAGAATGAATTTTCTTATTCCAGTGATTTATATACTAAGAGAAAGAAAGAAAGTTGTTTCAATACCTGTCAAAGAAGCGAAAATCCACCTGTGAAGAAAGAGAACTTGATTTTGTTCCAAAACATCAGCAAGGGTGTAGTGCTTAGGTGAAAGACCAGCTTGCAATCAGCTAGACCCAGTGTATCAGCAAGAAAGACACATCTGTGTGCTTTAGTGGCCAATTGAAAATAATGAACACTTTTTTTAAACAGCACTAAACAGTTCCCAAAATCATCATAGATGTTATGTCTTGTGTATCTTTTAGTGGTTATAGCTAATAGGGCAGGGATATATACTAATGGGAATACAGAGACTCAGAGATCTTAAACGTCTTACCCAACAATAGATAGTATTGTAATATTTTTTCAGGGACTAATCCACAGAGGAGAATGAAAAAGAAGTCCCTATTTTAACCTGGTTTATTGTACCCTCAATGAATCCCCAACAGTTTAAAAAAAAAAAATTAAAAAAAAAAAATATATATATGTATAAAAAGAAGTCCCTATTTTAATTAAAATCAATGGGTAAGAATGTCATTCTATGCCTTTCTTCTGAGGGATTCTTATAATTCTGAAAGATTGTAAGAATGTTTTCAGTCTTATAGATGTCTGAAATATCTCTTTCTTACTGTGCTGTGATTACTTTATCCACTGTTTAATTCAAGCAAAATATGACATTTTAGTATACTTTGATTATTTTTGTCTGTTCCCTTGTTTGCAAATCCTGACCTCCAGCTCCCCTCCTTCAAAGTGCCTCCTCTTCATTCCATTTGGAGGACACCCAAGATGTGAATGCTGAACACAGCAATGTGGGCTTTCCTCCCAGGCTGTGAGCTCTCCCTCATGGGCTGCACATGTACATCCCTCACAAAAAAGTCTGTCTGTAGCAGTTGTGAGCCCTGGTCCCTGCGTGCCTTGGATCCTGGCTCTTGAATCTGTATCTGTATCAGGCGTACTCTTCCAGAGTGATGCTTTCCTGCTGCTGTACGCACCTGAAGCAGGATGTCTTTTTCTTTTCACACTTCCCAGTGTCTTGTTTAGAGTATTGAATCCAGTCTCGACTACTAGAAAAGTCTTCTTTTTGAATAAGAATCCTATTAATTTCCTTTTTCTTCTGACTATATTTAGATATTTCATGGAGTCTTTGTTTTTTTCCTCTGGCTCATTGTCTTTGTCTCTATATCTTTGGTGCTCTTAATTTGGATTTTTGTTGATTTATTTAAATTTTTAAAAATTTTTCTGATTGTTCATAATTATTATAAAGAATTTGGAAAAATGCAAATTTTTTAGGAGAAAATACCTACCTACCATAATTTCACAGCAGTGGAATTCATTTCTTTCACTCTTTTATTTCCTATATACAATATAAAATACACATTTATAATTAAACTATAAAAGCTTATGTCATTTTTTATTTACCTTAGCAACACTCTCACTATATCATTTTCAATTGCACTACTTTAAATATTATATTAAATTTTCTTGAGTAGACATACTATAATCCACTTCTGCATTTAATTAATTAGAAGATAAAAATATCATAAACTATAGTATTTCTCAATGATGCAAGACTTACTTTTGAGAAATTGAACTTTAAATAGCTTAAGTTAAAAAAAAAAAAAATCATCTTCTATTAGCAATACCCAGAAGATTGCCTTGTGTTATTTACTTTAAGCTACTTGCATTGATTGGCTAGTACATTTGGATTTGCATTGAGGATTTGAGGATTTCAGACTAAAAAAGAAAAAATAAACCTAAAACCTATAGTTGAGATAGTTTATAGTGAGCTATATTTAGATTTTAAAATTTTATTTAGCTTGTAATTGTATTGGCTTCAAATGTGGGACAAACAACTGAAGTTGAATGCTAAGGAATTCTTTCTTCAATCTTCAACAGTAATTAACTAATGAGAGATGGTTATTATTTTGAAAAATAAAAGAAGGTATAGAGCAATGTATTACAACTACCAGCAGAGTTGCAAAAAGGAGAATCTGTGTGTATATGAGTATTTGTATGTGTGTTGATATATTTAACAATTTTTCTTTTGTGTTTATACATACCCCTACCCACAATCTGCTTGAACAGGAATAAAAAGTCTCTGAGAATTGGAAAAAAAGCTAAAAATTTTAGCTTTTTTATTTTGTGAATGTATTACCTTTTCCAAACAAATAAACAAAAACCAAAATACAAACACTAATAAAATTATTTAAAATGAGATGAATATTTTGACTCAGATAATTTAGGTTTTGGATTCTTTTGTACTATTTGCAAAGAAAGTGTCAAACTGCCAAGAAAGAATCATTATTTAGGGTTCTTAACTGAGTGTCAGGTTATCTCTTTAGCATTCAATACCATCTTCTCAGAAAATGTTTTTAGAAACAAAATGTGTGGGGATCAAATAAAGCAGCTATATATTTAAATTATCAAAAAAATTTTGGCTATACTAAAGTATGAGCTTCTTTATTAATGCCATAAATAAGATTTAATGACTTCTGGAATATTGAATTATGTGCAGAAATTATAATGTGATAAAAAATTATAATTTCTATTGGTGAGAAAGCACTTCAAATAGTAATGTGATTTGTTGCTTATAATCATGATTAAAGGAAATGTAAATTTCTTTTGGACACCAGTAAAAATAAATAAATACCATATATACTCGTGTATAAGCCGAGTTTTTTCGGCACAAAATTTGTGCCAAAAAACCCGAACTCAGCACAAATTTTGTGCCGGAAAAACTTGGCTTATACTCAAGTATATACGGTACTTTTTTTCCCATTCAACTTTGGAGACCCCTGAAAGAGTGTCCCTTGACTTTCAATGAGGATGTATTGGAACAGAAATAACTTTGCATTAACCCACAGAATAAAAGATAGTAAAGGCTATGGTGGAGCACTAGAACATTTTGAGAGAATCCAAAGAGCTACCAAAAGGTAATGTCTGAGTTAGGCCTTAAAATACAAGCAAAGATTTTCCAGATGAATGAGGAGACAAAGGAATATTCCAGGAGAAGGGACTATGAGAGCAATAGCAGAAGAGCATGGAAATTTGTGGCACTATAGCACAGAGAGAGCTATGTGTATTTCATTATTCCTGAAACACAAAGTTAAGAGGGGACTTGAAGGAAAAGAGCTTCCTTTAAGAAGGAAGGAAAGGCAGGAGCAGGCACTGGAGAATACTGAATGCATAGCTGAGGACTGGATTTTATTTTGTAGGCTATGGGGAGGCCCTAAAAACTAAAATGAAGGGAGTTACTCAGTCCACATTGTATTTTCCATTGCGTACTCTCGCTGCATTATAGAAGATCAATTTTACCTGGTGTGTGATCAGAGAGGATACTTCAAAGTTTGAGGGGAGGTAAGTGGGTAATGAAATAGGAAAACTCTTTTTAGATTGCAGACAAAGGATAGAGGTAAGAAATACTTAAGATATTGTGTCAATTGAATTATTGGTCTATAATTTATAGTTTTCTTGCTGTTTTGGAATTACATACACACAGCATTTGGTATGTAATGTACTTTGCACAAGAAGCAGAATGTATTTCTCACCCCTTGGCTTTGCACTTGGCTATATAATTTTCTTTGGCCAGTGGGATATTAGTGAACTTGTAATAAACAGAGGTTTGAATTTTGATGGCACAGTGCACCTCTTGAGCTTATTTCATCACCATAAGACAGGCTCTAAACAGCCTTTTATTTCAGGAGGATAAAAGGGAGCACACCTGAATCTTACCCTCCGTCTGAAGCCAGAACAGCTTCCTTGAGTCTGAAGCAGAGCATCTCTGCTAAATACAGGCTAGATCAACAGTGTAACAGTCACTCTGTAGACCCATGAATAAATTTATTGTTGGAGGCCACTCAGATTTTCAGACTGTTTGTTATGCAACACAAGGTGATAAGTAGAGAAATGAAGTTAGAAGGACCCAGTGGTTGAATGGATATGGCATTTAGGGAAAAAGAAAACAGTGTACAAGATTCTCTAGGTTCTGATTATAGTCACTAAGGATGTATTTGCTCCTAAATCTGAGACTAGGATTAGTAGAAGAGGACCTTTGTCAAAGGTTAGTGAGGTCAGAATAAGGCATTCTGAATTAGCAGATAATTGTACAAATAACACAAAGCTTGAGAAAGTATGAGGATTGAAGACAGACAAGGGTAAGTCATTAGGTGACAGCTGATAGCTAACACCATGAGACTTAATAAAATGGCTCAGGAAGAGAATGAAAAATGAACTGTCAGGTTCTGTGGGCCAACCTGCGTTGGGAGTCAACAGGGGAGAGGCACTAGGGCAAATAATGGGCCTCTACATCAACTTCATGTGTAAATTTTGAGAAGCCTGGAGAGGCATACGCTGAGTGGCAGACTGAAGGGATACAGCACAGATCCAACCTCTCAGGGTACTTTTATTATATTCAAAAAATAGGATTAGAGTGAAAGTTTGGTTCCTGGAAGGTGGGGTAATCTGGAACATAGGATAAAGGAATGTCTGTAATGATCTGATAACATATATTTAGAAAAGGAGGGGGGAAGAAGGTTTAGTCCCTGCAGGCAGATACCTTGACTTCTCTAATCTAAACTGCTTATCTGGAGGAGTTCAAAGGTTTTAGCCATGCTAAAGGGTTTAGCCCCATCTGCCTGCTAACTCTTGGTGCGCAGGGATACTTGCAATGACTTTGCCCTTTTGGGGCACCTCTGGGCTCCTTTCATCTTTGGTGGTCTTGATGAACCCCCCAGGGACAGCTCTTCTTCAAGCTTTGCCCTTGATTGAGATGAGGTGCCTGAAGAGAGATCAGCTTCTCTGCCTTCCACAATGAACATAAAATTGGGCCAAAAAAAGAGCAGTGGTCACCCAAAGTCTGGAGAGAATAGAAGAAACAAATAAAAGATGCTGAGAAAAAACAAAAAAAAAAAAATATCTGGAGCCAGATGGAGTAGTACAGTACTATAGGAAATAAGGAAAAAGTCAGTTTCAAGAAGAGATTGAACAATATTATTGAATATGGCTGTGGTGGATTGGAATAGAAGCTAGATTACAAGTGGGATGAGTAGTAACTTTGAAAAGAATTTTTTAAACAAATTTATCCCTCAACTAGCATATATCTCAACTATCAGCAGGACTTTATGCAATGAAATAGCAGATTCAGGAGATTAGTGCACTATATTTATAGTTTATAAATGCATTTATAAATTTCTAAAAACTATCTTATGGATTACTTTAAAACTCTCTGTATATAAAATAGAGTTTTTATTCAGTTTCTTTTATACTTAATATCTGATTCTTAAAACATCCACGAAGGTAGAACCAGCTAATGACCATTGAAGCTCAAACTGCAAATTTGCTTTTACTATTCCTTCAGCTACATTACATCATATAGATACTGATTCTAACCACAAAGAGGAATATCAATTATGTGTGAGTGTGTTTCTGTGTTGCGGTATCTAATGAACACATTTGATGTATGAGAATTACTTTGGCTATCACTGGTGGTAGATAAGAGAATCTTGGCAGAAACAATATTTTACTGCATCTGCTAATAAGAAACTTAGAAAATCTAGGATCAAGGCATGACTAAACATGTTTCTAGCTGTGTTTGAAAGCCTTATTATGCGTCTCCTAAATGTTTATAAACATTGTGTTCCAACAATGTTGTGTTAAATTGAATGAATTTCTATAAAATGAATTTAATATAAAGCTATCTGTGAGTATGACTATAGTGATTGTATTCACAACCACCAAAAATCTTACAGTTAGGAGTAGAGACATAGAGTAAGAGAATCAACTGTAGGCAAACAAATATTTCCACTTCCTTTTTAAACAACTTTCTGTTTATGATATGCATTTTTTGGTCCTGTTCCATCATTCAGTGATAATTAATGCTAGAACATTGGTATATGTTAATGTATATACTTCTTGCCATTTTCCTCCTAGAATATCCATAAATTATATTTTTTTAAAAAAGAGATGATATGCTTATAATATTCTGAATTCTTTTTAAAAGAATGTTTTATCTTCTATTTAGTTTTTTAACCAAATGCTTCTCAAACTATCTGTGATAAAGAATCATTTGGGTTTTTTAAAAAACTTCGAGTTCATTGCAAACCAATCCTTTTGTAAAGCACAGCAAAAAAAATTACTAGTAGAAAAAATAAAACAGACACATTAGTTCAAGTCCTCAATTTTTAATTATTATTAGATTCAAAGGACATTAAACTGCTATGTCAAATTATCATAAAAGTTTTATAATGCTTATTCTCAATTTTGGTAGTTATGTTAGGCCAATAATAAACTGTTCACCCCCTGATGCTTGTCCCAATAGCACAGCCTCAGCATTATTTTTGACATCATGTACCCTATTGTATTGTTCAGATGTACAGAAATGTGTTCTAAAGCTCCCTCTTCCCTAATTTGGGAGAAGGGTTTAGACAGAATCAAATTTTGTAAAGATCGGAATCAACAGTCGAGGGAGCAGTTATCATCATAGATGGACTCTATGTGAGGAGGGCAAGGTATAAAATTCACTTAGTATAAATAAAATGAGTAAAATGCATAAATTTGGACAAAGTGTAAAAGATAAAATGTGCCTTTTGAGAAACAGCCCAAACAAGGAGAAGAAGTTGGCAAAACAGGAAAATGTTTTTCATTCTTCAATCTTAAAAAGAGCCAAGAATACAATTAGTCTATCACCAGAGGGTGTTTTTCTCATAAAGGTTTGTATCAGACTATCATCTTTAAAACTAGAGTCTACATGTGACACTAGTAACATAGAGCATGTTATTTGAAGAGAAATATATTTTTCATATTTTTAGTTATGAGTATAATATTAGAAGAATAAAAGTTAGCCTCAAAATTCTAATATCATGGTTAGTATCACTAAATATAAGGTTATATAGTCAAGAAACTGAGAATTGAAAGAAAATTATTAATAGTAGTAGTATTTATTAATAGTAGTAGTTTATACAAATATCACTCTATGAAAATTATTCAATTTGGGAGAAGTCTGGATTTGATCCAATTTAAGGTCCTATTTGTAGTAGAAAATCTATATATTCTCAGCTATTTTTCAGAATATAATATATATAGTAAACCTCTGTCCCTGGGGAAAGTACTAATAACCTAGAAAAAAGAGAAGGTAGGTTTGGTCACTATGGCTGTGAAGCAAACCACCTTAAAATTAGTGACCTAAAGCAATAATTTTATTATGTTCATTGGTCATGTGTGCCAGGAATTCGGAGAGGCCACAGCAGAAAGTGCTTCTGTCTGCCTGATGTTAACTGGGGCCTCAGCTGAGAAGCCTTGACTGAGAGGATCTGAAGACAGGTTAGTGCTCGACTACCTACACATTACTCACTGGCTTCACTATGTGACATGGCTTCTTCAGGTAGTCGGATGTCCTATAGAGCTACTCAGTGCTGCAAGTACAAGGAAGAAGTAGAATCATTTTTTTAGATCAAATTCAAAAGTCATACAGCATCACTTCTGAAGTGATCAGTTGTCTGCAAAAGAGTCTCCAGTCCATTCAGATGTTAGGGATAGGAACAGACTTTATCACTAGATAGGAGGAATATCAAGAGATTTGCAGCATTGGGGCTCAGAAAATCAGAATCAAATTGGAATATAATATATATCATAAAGTTCTGGCCCTGGGGAAATTGCTAGAAATGTGGAAGAGAGAAGGTAGTTTTGGTTACTCAGAAAATTGAATCAAATCCAGCACTTGGGCTCTAAGCACTTTGAACTAAGGAAGACAAAAAGGGCCTCAGAAACAAGATCACTCTGCCTTTCTCACCTTTCTGTGTGATACATAGTCATGTTATAGACCAGTAGGTTCACTGCCTACTGTGTAAGAGGAAGCCAATACACAGAGAAAATAGGTTTTAACAGTGGAGAAAGAGTTTTCAGATTGCAGGTGCCATGTGAAGAGACAGGAAAAATTTCTCAAATCCATCTCACCCAAACTTTGGGAGAAAGGTTTGGTTTGTTTAGGGGTTTTTCTTTTTCTTTCTTTCTTTTTTTTTTTTTTATTTCTGTCTTTTATTTTTTTTTTTTAAGACAAAGTATTACTCTGTTGACCTGGATAGAGTGCCATGGTGTCATTATAACTCACAGCAATTTCAAATTCTTGGGCTCAAGTGATCTTGTTGCCTTAGCCTCCTGTGTAACTGGGACTAAAGGTGTGTACTACCATGCTTGGCTATTTTTCTATTTTTAGTAGAAATGGGATCTCACTGTTGCTCAGGCTGGTATTAAACTCAAGAAATTCACCCATCTTGGCCTCCCAGAGTGTTAGGATTACAGGTGTGAGTCACTGCACCCAGCCAAGGGAGAAAGGGCTTTTAAAAATAGTTTGGCAGGTAAAAGAGTAGGCAATTGGGTCTGCTGAATTTCTGGGTTTGGAATAGAATCATAGGTTTGCAGAAATTATCTTCTTGTGCTGTGTCAGTTCCTGAGTAGGGGAGTCTCAAGACCAGTCAAGTCAGTCTCTTGGCAGGAGCCATTGTCTGGGTCACACAGCAGGTCCACAAGAATGCAAGGCCTGGAAGATACCTCAACAACCAACCTTAGGTTCCACAAGGATGATAGGCTCTATGAGAACTTGACAAAAACTAAGAATGTTAATGACCACCAACTATAGGACTCCTGAGTAGTAAGAAATTATAGGAAAGAAAACTAGGGGAATTCATTCCAGAGGCGTCTCACTCCATGGCCTGGGATCAGGGGAAGGAATGCCACATAGCGGCCAAGAGGAATCTGAACAAACAGGCCTTGATGGACACTCCACCCCAGTTTATTACCAGTAGATCATATCCTTTTTACCCAATTATATTTCTTTCTACATAATTATCCATTTTTTATCCAACTTGAGCATAAAAGCACAGCTTTCCTTGGGTCATTGGGTCACTCTTTCTGAAAGCTCTCATTTCTCATAAAACTTGGTAAAATAAATTTATTTTGTTTTTCTCTTGCTAGCCTATCTTTCAGTACAGGAGTGTCAGTCAGCCTTACCCCTTGTGATAGACAATGAAAAGGTATCATCATTTGCCCTATATAGCCATTTTTAAAAACAGGCTTACAGGATGAAAGTAAGCCATGTGGCGTGAAATCATGCTGCCCCACAGTATGATGAATTTAGTCAACTTGGTTATGGAACTTTCTCAAAGGTATTTTTCCATACAAAAATGTTTAACAGTGCCTCTCCTTAGATCAATACCCCAAGAATCAGTACTTGTAATAAAGTCATTTGACAAGGATATAATAGGAATGTCAAATGAATGCTTATACTTTATTTACTGGTTTGTTTATTTAGCCACCACCAAGCCTGGACCAGAAATAATTTTCTATTAATGGGAAGAAAAAAAAAAAAAAAAAAAAAAAAAAAGGATGATTAGGAGTTTTCCAGAGAGAGTTTGTATATCTATTGCATTCTAGGCAATCATTTGGTAAATTTTAATGGCTATTGTTTTTGTAGACCTCACACTTATGCTATTACTCAGGGTAATGAGCAAAGAGCTATTTTTTTTTTTTTTTTTTACTATGCTGATAAATATTTTCTAATTATTTGCAAGATTGCTGATTTTGTGAAGTTCTTTGTTTTTGTTATTAAAATTCTATCTCAGAGATAAGGAAAATAAATAAGGAGACCTTTGTTATTTAGAAGCAAGTTATCCTTTGCCATTTTTAGCCCCTCTTGAGTCTTTGCCTAATCAGTTCACATACTCAAACACAATTCAAAGAAGATAAAATCAGAATGGCAAACCACGTACTCAGGGCAGCTCTTCAAGAAGAATAAAAGATTTCATTTGATGTTTCCTTCAAAAGAAGAACAAAATTAGTACTCACTTAGTAAAACACACAAAAACACCTAAGCTGGAAACCTAAATATTAGGTAATAAAATTTCTATCTTGACATGGCTTTCTTCTTACTACTTGAGAAACCGAGATTTGTTTTTTTGACTCCACCCTTTTTGAGTGGTGTTATCCTTCCCTTCACCCATCTTGTAATCCTTTTTGCATTAAGTTTTAGCCAACAGAAATACCCTAACAAACCTGAATGTTATATGGTAAATATTTTTTGACAGTGCTTCTTCTGGGAACAAAGTAATGTGGCTGAAAAATTCTCTTGAAAATTTGAATTCTTTTAGTAGGTTGAATTTATACAAATGCTATCTAGTTACTTTTTTAAACAGAAATTTGGTTGAATTATCTATATATTTCAAAGCAAAGTATTTTGGAGAGATCTTTGATAATGAACAGTGCTTCTTAAGCTTTAATGTGCATAGAATCACTAGGAGATCTTATTAAAATGCAAATTGTGCAAATTGTGATTCTGTATGTCCAGACAGTGGCTTGTGGGCCTGAGGTTCTGACACCAATGCTTTTGGGCCCACGACTACATGCGTAGGAAGACACAGTATATTTTGGTTTTTATCCATTAGAAGAATTTAAAAAATTACCATAATTATAATCAGTTTTATATATTTCTCCATACACAGAATGATTCAAATAATTATGATAGTTGATGCAAATAAAATAAGTTTATGTTAAAGTCAAAAAAAGGCATTGCAGGCTTTTTATCAGAATCACAAAGAGTTAGACCATTAGGAGAGAGAAGATAAGTGAAATTAATGAGAAATGTAAAAATCACTATAGTATTTACTGAACATTTAACTAGTTCATTTGAATTTATAATTTTTGGTTTGCAAGGCTGAGGTTCTTGAGATGTGTGTTTTCCTTACACTTTGATGATTGTGGTGGTAACCTCAGAATCAAAGAGAAAATGAACTTTCAGAATAGCCAACCACACAGACAAACACACATTGCAGCTAAATTTACTCTGTCCCAGTAGTATACACAAATGTGTGTGAAGAAACCATTCTAGACATTTCTATCAGGGTCCCAGCCCTTTACTAATTTTCAAGCTCTGAGTTGAAAGGAAAAGGCAACAGTATGTAATTAGAGAAATGCATGATTTACACATTAATGAGCAATGAAGTGCAACCCACAGAGGGGAGAATGAAATTGTAGCCAGCTAATAAGTGTCTGTACTTATTAAGGCTAAAGAAACAACCTATGGAACAAATCTAAGCCTTTCCCAAACAGTGCAGGATAATTATATTTGGCTTAAATTCCACAGGGAACAATGCAGCTTTAGAAGCTTAAAGAACTGAGAAATGGGAAGAAGAGAGCTGGGCTGAAGATACAGGCAAAACATTTTTCAGATATATCACAGATGAGGGAAAGAATAATGGTGAGAATAAAAGAGACACTGAAGGCCATGGGGAAAAACAGAAAATGGAATATGCCTTTTTAACCTCAGCCTTCATTCCAGAAGATGATGGGAAAATTTAAGTTTCAAAGTTATCCACAAGAACTTGGAAAATAACCTTGATAGAAAATTTCTCGCAGGACTACAGAGATCTTTAATGCCAGAAATCAAAAGAAACAGATGAACAGTCTCTTGAAGAATTTATTCCTCTCCTGATGGTAATGTTGTTAAACACTGACTCTTATCCTAGAAATGATAAAACAAACATTATTTCTATCTTTGAGAAGTTTTGGTGGAGGGGAAAGTCTACAAACATATACTCACATATCCTAGCAGTCTATATAGGCAAGTTCAGTAAAAACTCTGGGCCTTGGGCTGGGCATAATGGCTCATGACTGTTATCTTAGCACTCTGGAAGGCTGACACGGAAGGATTGCTTAAGCTTAGAAGTTTGAGACCAACTTGAGAAAGAGCAAGACCCCATCTTTACTAAAAATAGAAAAATTAGCCAGGTGTGGTGGTGCATGCCTTTGGTCCCAGCTACTCAGGAAGCTGAGGATTGCTTGAGCCCATGAGTTAGAGGTTGCTGTGAGCTATGATGCTATAGCACTCTAGCCTGGGGCAACAGAGTGAGACTGTCTCAAATAAGCAAATAAATAAATAAATAAAAAACAAAAACTCAACTCTGGTGTTTTTTGTCATTGGGTGCTTTAGGTTCAAGCTGGAGATACTCCATTTACTAAGAAGTAAGTGTGACCTTGGGCAGGACTCTAAACCTCTTTCAGTTTGTAGTTATCTTTAAAGTGGAGATGATAAAACCCATAAGTTAATTCTCCCGATTGTTGGGAGAATTAATTATGGTTTATTATAATTATTATTTTATGAATATAAATTTCATATTATATTATCATATGGATATGTAATAAAACAACTATACAATTATTAATTGATTATGTCAATGAATAAATAACTATGTCATGACTGTTAAGAGTACCCACCTCGTAAATACATAAAACCTGTTTTTCTTTCCTGTTCAGCTGAATTAAAGCATGCTGCCAAGCACCTAGTTTAAGGACCATGTCTGGGAAATTCACAGTGGTCTATCTGATTTTCTCACTAGGTCCTTTCTTCCCCCTTTTTCCTCCTTCCCTTTCTTTTTTCCAACATTATTGAGAAAATTACAATAATGAACTCAATTCCTGTACTGGTGAACTCATAGTGGAGTAGAAGGAACAGAACCGTAAACCATCTGAGTTCAATGTAGTAAGTTCTGCAGCAAGGTGAATCCAAGTTACTGAGGAATAATCAGAAATGACTCTCCTGGTCATAGGGAGAGGGATGAAAAGTAGAAGTTAACGGAAGGTTGAGGGGTTGAGAGGGTTTTTATAGAGGCAGTAAAATTCAACCAAAGTTTAGGGTACCCCAATGGACCTAGTTCTATTCCTTATCTTAGCCCTAGTTTCTAGCACCATAGAAGTGGATGTTAACAAATTATAAATGAATAGATAAATGGTGGTACTGGATAAGAACAGGGCAGTAGATTGGGCTTTCTAGACCAATGGTTATCAACCATGGATGAACATCAGAAAAACCTTAGGCGATTCTAACACCACACTTTCAGGATGAGATTCAAGAAGATAAATTTTGATAAAGTCACAAACAGTTTTGTTATGCATGCTTGTGTAAGAATCACTGCACCCAGAATAGGGACCTGCATGTGTTAAGCCTCAGAGATGCAAGGTTGCTTGTTACAGGCATATAATTAAGAATGCAGCAAAAAGTAGCCCAAAGGCTTTGCGACAGAGCTACCATCACAGCAAAGCAAAAGGAAGTTCTTCTCTCCCACTTATAAGGAGTTCAAAAAAATTTTTAATTGATATATCATGTTTGTGAATATTTGGCGGCTATATGTAATATTTTTATACATGTATACCATATATAATGATCTAATCAGGGTAACTGAGATATCCATCTCCTCAAACATCTGTATTTTCTTTGTGCTGGGAACATTACAATTCTTCCAGCTATTTTGAAATATACAACAAATTATTGTTAATTATCATTTTCCTGCTGTACTGTCAAATACTAGAACTTATTCCTTCTGTCTAACTATATTTTTTATAACCATTGACCAACTTCTCCTCATCCCTTCTCTCCCCTTCCCTCCCCAGGCTCTGGCACCCACCATTCTGCTCTCTTCCTCTGTGAACTCTGCTTTCAGCTCCCACCTATAAGTGAGAACATGTGATATTTGACTTTCTGGCTTATTTTGCTTAAACTAATCTCTAATTCCATCCATGTTGCTGCAACTGACAGAATTTTATTCAATTTATGTCTGAATAATATCCCACTGTGTATTTATGACACTTTCCTTTATCCATTCATCTGCTGATAGGTTGATTTTATCCTGTCAATAGTGAATAGGGCTGCAGCAAACATGGGGTTGCAGCTATCTCTCCTGCATACTCACTCCCTTTCTTAGGATATAAGCCCAGCAGTGAGATTGTTGGATCATATGGTAGCTTTATTTATAGCTTTGGAGTTTCCATGCTATTTTCCATAATTGCTTTAGCACTTTACTTTTGCGGCAGAACTTTTTCTTGTTGACTGGCCTAGTCCAGGTCCCCTAAAACCCAGTAACAAGGTCTAATGTGCAGGGGGTTTATTTGGAGTTGATTCCTGGAAGCAGGAGCAAAGGACTAGAGGAAGTCTGGAAACAAAGAGGAAAAACAAGTTTGCTATTGAGTTGGTAACCACCATCAGCAACTCTTTCTAACCAGATCTTTTGAGGAACATGTAAAATAACTTAAAGAATTTTCTACAAAAGAGTCTCCAGGAAGAAAGAACAAGCAGTACCCACAGAAGGTTTCCCCAGGGTGCACATTAACTTCCTTGCATGCCAAAGAAACTCTGGGACAGAAAGCAGAAGATGTGCTGAACCCGTTTTGAAGTGAGCTGCTGGAAGACCAAAGAAAATTAAATTTCACATGCAACTATGCTAAAGCCGTACAGGAATCAAAGATGAAGCTGAGAGGATGAAGGTAGGAGAGATACAGGTGAGTGTGATACATTGACCTTTAAAATTTCTTTCAATAAACTATGTAAACTCATTGTACTTCTTTGAAGCACACATTAAGAATTATCCTCCTCGCAAAGCATACCACTTATTCCTAGTTAGTGGATGTTCCATTTTACCTACTATTTTAGAGTCTACCACAATCGCTTGCTCTGTCCTCATCTGAATGTGCAGAATTCAGCACAATTTCCTACTTTTACATAGTAGGTAGGTCCTCTATAATTGCTTGTTTAAAAAAAAAATTGTTTATGAAGATTTTGTTACTTTCTTTTGACATCACAGCACAAAGCTTTTTCTTACTTCTAGGTCTCATGATAAATGATAACTATTTAATTTTTATAAATGAAGGTGACATTAAATCTTCAGTCCACCATGATCAAACAACCTTACAAGTACTAATGGAAATATGGAAATCCACATGATAATATATGGTGTTGCTAAGGAAGGTTCACTAAAGTAGAATTTGCCTGAGTACATTCTTCAAAATCCTTCCTCTATAGATGTGTGAGCTTCTTCATAACAGAACCTATGCGTTTTGTTCAACATTATATGGAGGATCCCCAGCCTCAACTAAAATGCCTTCAGGGATCAGGGAGGTAACATTGAGTGAGTGAGATTATAAACTACAGACCAAATAAATAACAATAACAACAAATGAAACAATAACAAATAAATAATAACAACAACAAAAACAGTATGCTGTTTATTGATGACATCTAATAGTTGATAGAAATAAACACATCATTACTATTATCATCATCACCATTATATTTTAATTTTATGGACTCTATCATTTAGTTTATGAAATTTAAATAATATCCTTTGGTTTTCACATAGCATGCCTTCACTGATAAACAGTAAACACATTTATTCAATTTTCCCCTTTTTACCAAGTTTCACCCTCATCCATCTCTCTGGCTTCCCTAGTCATTCCTCAGTTGGCTGAAGCTCTATTGCATTCTTCAGGAAAGGCTCCTGAGGACAATACTCCTCAAGCTTTCGAGTGGTTAAATTTGTTTTTCTCTAGCCTTAAAACTTAAAAGACAGTGGCTGGGGATAAAATTGTGAGTCATACATCATTCCCTTGAATGTCTTGAAATTGTTGCATCACTATTATTTTATTATGCACACTACTGTCCACACACTATTGATTTTATGTTTCATATAGTGTTATTTTTTTTCCTATAGTAACATATTTTTAAAATTTGTACGAAATTTACATCTACTGTGTTTTGTAGGATATGTCCCAAAGTTGATCCTTTTGTTAATGGTGACTCCTTTCAATATGTAGATTAAACTTTTTTATTGCTGGAAAGCTCTCTTTGATGATAGTTTACTATCTTAGTTTGTTTCACTGTTTTGTTTTCCTTGGCTCTCCTTCCTTTCTCTGTATCACTTCCCTCATGACCTGCCTGTTCTTTCTCTTCAAATGTCTTTTAGACTCTTCTAATTTGTCTTCTAATGTTTATTTCTCTCCTAATGTCTTTTCTATTTTTAGTTAATACTACAGTACCTAGTTTACTTATATATTCACCCTTAATGTATGAGATAGTTTTTCCCTTTTCTTCAATTTATTTCTTAGAATTGATCAGGTTTCATATAATATCTTCCTATTTTGGCCCATTTGTAGTCTGAATTATTTTCTTTTTCTTTCTTTCTTTTTCTTTTCTTTTTTTTTTTTTTTAGAGACAGAGTCTCACTTTGTTGCCCTTGGTAGAGTGCTGTGGTGTCACAGCTCACAGCAACCTCTAGCTCTTGGGCTTAGGTGATTCTCATGCCTCAGCCTCCCAAGTAGCTGGGACCATAGGCATCCACCATAACACCAGCTATTTTTTGTTGCAGTTGGCCTGGGGCTGGGTTTGAACCCGCCACCCTCGGTATATGGGGATTGTATCCTACTCACTGAGCCACAGGTGCTGCCCAGTCTGAATTATTTTCTAATCCAAGATATACTTTCATATTTACAAATGCTTACTGAAAGATACTCAATTCACATCAGAGGGCTATTTCATAGGTTTTGTCTGTTTCCCTGGTGGGAACATTTTCATTAGTTGATGAGATTTGATTTTCTTGTTCTGCTTTCTTCTCATATAGCTTTATATGGCTATTGCTGCCCATTTTCTGTTTATTTTTAAATGCCCTAAATTTTCCTGGGTGAGTAATACCATGTGTTTCTGAGATGAGGGGCCTGGGATTTAGGTGGTTTATGATGTTTCCAAGTTCAAGAATGTACTCTTTGGTTGGCACAGTGAAAAGCAGGTTATTTAATGGAGTGTTTGTGAGATGGGGAGGCCAGTGTGTTCTGATTCTCTAAGTTTTTTTTTGTTTCTGAAAGATTCTTAACTTACAAACTTGTTAATTTCTTTCTCTTCATTACCAAGCCTCTAAGGGAGGACTTTTCCTACCGAGATGCCTCCGTCTCTTCCAGAAGCAGTACTTTCCCAAGATGAACTCTTTGGATCTTAGGCACTTGCAAATCCTTTCCATTTTATCTATTATATGATACAGTAGTTACCTATTGGTGTATAACAAATGACCCAAAATTTAGTCGCTTAATTCAACAAATAATTTTTAGATGATCGTTCCTGTGGATTAGGAACTTGAAAGCAGTTACCTGGGTGGTGCTGACTCAGGGCCTCTCATGAGGTAGCAATTAAATGTCAACCAGGTCTGGGGTCACCTGAAGAGTTGACGGTGGCTAGAGAATTGTCTTCCAAGCTCCCTCATGTGGCTGTTCAAAGGAGGCTTCTGTTGCTCTCTGATGTTAGCTGGAGGCCTCAATTCCTCTTCATTGGGCTTTTATGAGCATCCTTAGAGCATGGCAGCTGGCTTCCCAGGATTGATGAGAGAGAGAGTTAGTTTCCCATTACATCTTCCTCTTTGCTGAGTAATATTTGTTTGACTCCTCACCCAGGCTTTGGCTCTTGAGGTACTTATATATAAATTGAAGATTGTAATATGTTTTCTTTCCTTGTGATTCTATAATGGTGGGTTTTAATATTTTCTCTCTCTCTCTTAAATGATATGTATGGACTTCGAAAGTGAAGTAGAAAAATTTGTATTCAAGCAGAATTATCCTCAGGGAAACTGAAAGTCTCCCAATAGATAATTTTTGCATGTTTGAAAGAATGAACAAATTGACATAAAATGAAAAGGCCAATTTATTGAATGAAATTATACACTGATCATTATGGAGACTCGATTCTTGTGACCAATCAGACTCTTTTGCTTCTGGAGGAAATGGCAACCTATTTTATAACCAAAATGTTTCTGGGTGAGAATAAAATGTGTAAAAGTAGAATCAGTTATGAAACCTGAAAGTTTAGTGGCATAATACCTCTTTATGTGACCAGTCTATGTCATTGGCATGATGGTTGCCTGGCCTGGGTCTTATAAGGAGGATAAAACCAGTAACTTATTTAGTATTAATAGTAAGTAAGCCTTCACAGAGTTCATTTTATAGTGTACATGCATGAGAATTTTCAGCTAATCTGAGTGTGATTCAAGACAGTATGACATGGTGCTGAGAGGGGTGAGGACACAGCAAGGGCACACTTGTAGACAGGGACGTGTGCACATCTGCCTAGTTGGATACATAGTATAACTTAGATCTTGTTCTCATGAAGAAAAACCCTTACAAGGGCGAAGTGTTCAAACTTTAGACCTGGGAACTGTAGCCAACAGTGGGCTTTCCACTGAGAGAACTTGGCTGGGATAATATATCTTTCTGACCCTCAAGTTCTTTGTCTAGATTCTTAAGATGGCTGTCAATTTTTCTCTCAACCAGTGCATCCTCTTACTACAACTTTTTCAGAGGAAACAGTTTTGTGTACAATTGTCTTCAAATATTTCCAATTGAATCTGGCTACACTGTTGTATTGATCAGCCCTCTCTCAAAGACACAGTTTGCATTTCTGAGGTAATTCAGAATGTTATATTCTGTTGAGTCTCCTCTGATCAGGTTCAAAGATTTTAGTAAGTAGAGAATTTTCTCCAAATTTGAGAAGCATGAAATAGTATTTTTCCTTCAACTTTGTTTTCAGAGGTGTCATTTTGTACATTTTGTAGAGGAAGATGACTGACTTTTTCTATAGAAACCAATATTGTATTTTTCTAAAAGCAAATTTTGGCTCCAAGAAAAAAAGAAATAAAAAAAGGAAGGAAGGAAGGAGAAATAGTACTGTTTTATTTATTAACAGAGCCCAAACCTACAGACTTTGTGAAATGGACAAATGTGCTGTAAATCAAGCTTGCAAACTTTTGCAATAGGTTTCATTTGTTATTGTTGTTTTACCTGTTTGACATCTTCATTTCCAGGGGTTTCATTTAGGTATTTTTTATTGGTAGAAAATTTGAGATTATTTTGTTAAAACATCAAACAAGCCATAAAACCAAGCTATCAAAAAGTTTAGAAGTTTTATTACTTCTAAAACTATGGAATTTAGGGTTATAAGAAATCTTTTTAATGAATTTATTTTTATAAAAAGCATATCTAAAAATATATTTATATAAGTCTTAAATTCTATACATATCAACAGAAAAAGAACAGTATTCAAAAGCATTCTCGTCAGAGAAAAAACAAAATTCTAGATTTCTTTAAAAATTGACAAGTTTTAGGGGTTAAAGAGACAAGATAGTGATTCCTTTCCACCAGAGGGCGCCATAGACTACACTCCAGCAAGTGTGCGTGCGTGTATGGGTACATAAACACAATAACCTAAAGCAGTTAGTTTTAGGCTTTATAATTTTGTAACAAGAAGAGATTTATAAGACAAACAGTGGACATTATTGATTTTTCAGTAAGGCAGGACATGTCTTAAAGGCATTAATTTAACTATACCCTTCAGACATTTTTACCCCCTCGATGGAAAATGAACAAAACCAAAATGGAAACAGTGGTTAATCATATTTCTATGTGTTATTTCCACAAGATTATTTACTTAGAAGCTGGATTTTGGAAAACTGTTTTAGCTACATTAACCCCATGATGAAATCTACCTACATTTTTGCCTGTTGGGATTCATGTAGAATAAGTATGTGGATTCTATGGAATAGAACTAATTTCCAAGGTGGCTATAGGAAGCAAGACTTATCTCTCCTGCTGTTTCTCTAGCACAAGAAGCTAAATAAGTGTGTCTGTCCATTTCTAATCCGGTAATGCAATGAGAAATTCTGTCCTCTTCAGAGACAGAGGATACCCCAAGTCAACACCTATTGAAAATTCAAGCTTTGCCCTGAGCTTCTGACAATCAAATGCTTGCAAGCCACGCTTTAGTTTGCTTCAAATGCTAGGCCTGTGCAGACAGATTTACTTCTGCTCCCTTTGTACTCTGAGGGGCAAATTTTATCAGCTGAAAGCTCGCTTTCAGTCTCCTGTGAGTGTTCAGTAAGCCAAAGTGCTTGTGAAGTATAACTCCCATGGCTGCTCTCCACTGGCTGATTAGGACTGAAATAGTGCATTGAAAAATGGAGTGCCATTTGAAATTCATGGGCTGGCAGAGGATCACAGCTGATCATAATTTCTCATGTGAAAATGTGATTTCCCTCCCCCTGTTTCCTCTTGTTACACTGCTGAGGAGTATTAAGCGAGTTTTCCAGCCTATGGCCAGGGACTGCTGCAAAGGTACTGCTGGGGAGACACAATTAGGAGGAACAAAGGCATCAGCTTTCCAGGCTCTCACTTTCTAGGCTCACTAAGTGATGGCTTTCAGGCTTATGAATTGAGGAATTCTATATGAAGAGGCTGTGAGGAGAGGGAAGCAAATGTTTCCTAACAGTTTAATCCACTCCTCCAGTTTAATATAGCTTCCACAATCACTTTAAATAACAACATGAGCTTCTATCTAGCAAGTATCTCATAGAGATAACATAGCTCTGAGGCTGAATAAGCATCTAAGGCTAAAACTGACCCTCCTAAGCCTTCCCAGAGACTCTGGATAGTGATTGCAATTTTTCTGTTTTCATCCAGCAATTAAGAAATTACTAAAACTAGCTAAGAGGGTATATCTCATGTTAAACCTTCTTACCACAAAACCAAAATCAAAGGATATAAGGAAAATAAATAAATATTTTACAATTTCAAAAAGGAATTACTAAACCATTTAAATATATAACTAATCTTCCACATAGTATTAATTATTTTGTTAGTAAACATAAATACTAGACTATTTTAAATTTTCTACAAAGTTTAAATCCTCCCCTTGCAAAATTTCGTGACTGCCACATGTTTGAGCAATTTAACGGGAAACATGGGCTCTCAACCTGGGGGCTCCAGATCAACCTCAATAGTAAAGAATTGACCAATTGTAATCGATAGTTAAGACCTCTTGATATGAACATTCAGTCCAAGTAAAGCAGTATAGGTATTCTTTTCTACTGGAATTATAGCAAACCACTGTGTTTGCATTAATCAGAATCTATTCGTCAAATAAGTATTTAAAACTATTAAAAATAGGAGAGAAAATGGTTGCTGAATAAATATATGCATCCCTCCTTCTAAATGCCGTCTCTCTCTCCTTTCCTTCATGGCATTTGAGGAATTCAAAGAGATGTTTATTATCCATACTTCTCATTTCCCATTTCTTCTACAACCCCTGAATATTGTTTTCTGCTTCTCAACCTTACTGAAACTGCCTATATTAAAGCTACTGATGCCCTTCTGGTTGCCAAGGTCAATAAAAGCCAAATTTGGCTTGCCTTTCTGTACTCTGTGGCATATCCAATTCTCTCAACTGGATTAACGTCTCTTCTCGGGCCCTTTCCACTCTGCATCTTTCCTCTTCCTGTCCCTGCATATGTTCATTCTCATGGGTTTGAAGGAAACCAAAATAAGTATGTATGGCAGGACATACATCCTTCCTTACTGGGGACAGCACTTACTCATGGCCCAGAAAAGGCATCAGCAAGTGCCAGAGGAATCTGGGAACAGAATTTATTATCTTTCCATATTTTCCCACCTTGTAAAAAACTAGAACTACTCTCTCCTTTTTCTTGTCACTAGATAGTATTTACAATTCTTTTCACTGAAATACTATTTCAGTGAAGACCTCAAGCCACTGCCTTCAAAGACAAATACTTCTGAGTTGAGGCCTCTCCCTCATGATGGGTACAATACATGTTAATAAGCTTCAGTTTGTTTTTCATTTGCTAATCTGATTTTCCTTTTTTACAAAGTGTTTTTAGGTACTCAATTAAGTCAAAACCTAAGAAGACAAAGAAACTAAATTATGCTGTCTCCCCTTCAGTTTCCATTCTTACTCCTTCTTTCTCAGACTACACCACAGCCCCCCACGTCCAAGCCTTCTGATCCTGACTATAGCTACATCTATAGAATGATAATTTTTGAGCCTTTTCTCAGGTTCCTAATTCTGCCATTCAGCCTCACATGTCTGTCTCATGAATTGCCCTACTTAGATGTCTAGAAAGGACAAAATGGTGTGTCCACCCAAATACTTGCTTTCCTTTGTGTGTGTTTACTGGCCACATACATGCCAGCTTTTGCTGTACTTTTGTCGACTATGTGCTGGACATACCAACATTGGAATGCAGGTAGGATCAACACATCACTTCTGCTTCTCACCCCTAGAATGCCCTGTAAGATCCACTAAGCTCCTTCCCTTCTCTGACAGCAGTAGGGGGTGGTGGTGTCACAAGATTCACCAGCTGTAACATTCACACCAGATTTTGATGGAAGGAAGAGTAAAGTTGTGTCAGGTCTGAGCAGTGGGGTTGTTTGCTACAGAAGTCAGACTCTCTGATTATTGCCATGTTAATAGAGGACTCAACATCTCTGAAATAGAACTTATTTGCTCTACAAAACAACTTCTACACTTCAGTGAATGAGATCCCCAACTTGTCCAAAGCAAACACTTAAAGACTCTCAAATTGTATGTGCCAACTTCATCCTCACATCCAGTTTTTCACCAAAACATGTTAATTTTAACTCTTTTTCAGGTCCTGCTGGCTTCCTCCTTCTTCTCTGCTTTTGGTCTCCTCTTCTGACCTTTGGAGTCAATTTCCCATGCCCCTTGCATCCATTTCCTATACCCTTTGAAGGATAATCTTATTCTTTGTTTTATTAATCTTATTAATAAAACTAATATTCTTCTAAGAAATAAATATATGCATATTTTAGAAATTTTGGAAAACTCAAAAGTATTAAATAGAAAACAAAAATCAATTATAATCTCAGTATTCCACACAAACACTATTAAACATTTGGTTATGGGCTTCCTATGTTAATTTTTTTTTTTTTTTTTTCTGATGGTGTCTTGCTATGTTGCCCAGGCTGGACGCATCACCATGGTTCACTGCAACCTCTAACTCCTGGGCTCAAGCAATCCTCCTGCCTCAGCCTCCCAAGTAGCTTGGACTGTAGACCCTTGACATAATATTAGGCTAATTTTTTTTTTAATTTTTGTAGAAACAGGGTCTCACTCTTGCTCAGGAGGGTTTCAAACTCCTGGCCTCAAGCAATCCTACTTTGGACTCCCAAAATGTTAGAACTGCTAACATGAGCTACCACACCTAGTCTATGTAAATTGTATGTTTATGTTTATAATCTAACTATTCCAATTTTTAAATTTAATTTTTATCAAGGCAATACTTATAGAAATTTTAAAAGTTGATTATTAATACTACATTTATAGTGAAATACAATAGTTCTCTGTCTCATCCCTTCCTCTGTCCAATTCTTACCCTCAGAGGCAAATGCTTTCAACTAGTATAGTGATTTATATCTAATATTCAGAAGTTTTTCTCCATATTTCTAAGTGAAATGTAATTCATTGATTTTTAAAAAACTTTTATATGTAATCTACTGACTTTCTATGGAAAGTGAGGATTTAGTTCTGTTTTATCCCACATCCCCAAACAGTAAAATTCTGCCACTCTTTTTAGTTAAATCAATAATGGCATTTACATTTTTATTCCTCTGTAAGTATAAGTCAAAACTAAGCCCCATAAGTACACAGATTATATTCTTGTTCAAGTTTTTCTTTTTTTCTGGTGCTTAATAATTATTTCAGTTTTATAATCTATCACACATATACCTCTGTTTTCAAGAAGAACCAAGCAAAATTGCCACTACTTATTGCCTTAATTTTATTATCTATTACACATTTACCACATATCTTCTAAAAGAACCAAACATTCTTTTAACTGCATAAAAACATGCTGGATATTTAATTAAATAATTTTGGAGCCAGTTCTCTGTTAAATCTTTTCACATTCACGTTCTAATCAGGACTATATATTTTTAGTGTCCGAAACATATAAATAATGTTTATAAATCAAAAAGAATAAGAAAACTATAAAATGCAAATGGCTATTTACAAAAGAGGAAGACAATGACCAATAAACATGTGAAAAGTTGTCCCTTTCCCAAGAATTGGAAAAATGATAAAGCTTGATGGTACTAAGTTTATTAAAAAGTTGTGGTATAATTTTGGGGGGGAGCACATCATAATCCAAGGAAGTTGTAGATGTTCATAACTTAGAAGTAGATGCCTTAAAGCAATTCTTACACATACAAGTGGATGTGTGGTGTGGATGCCTGCATTTTAGATCTTTGGTCTTAATAACTCCTAATGGGAATAATTGTAATGTCCATTAATATAATAGGATAGTGAATAAATAAACTATGGTATATTTGTGTGGTAGAATACAGTATTGCACTGAAGTAATGAAGTACACATCTATATGGATGAATTTCAAATAACAAATGCAGAGAAATGATAAAGTGTCAATTTCAACATAGTGATTATAAATCCTGGGAGAAAAGTGCTGGCGAAGTAATAGGGTAGAAATACGCAGAGGGCTTTAACTTTATTAATATTACCTTTGTGAGGCAGCCTGGTGACTACATTATATTATTTCTCATACTTCTTTGTTTTAAATGTTTCACAATACATTAAAAAAGCCCAGCTGAAGTTAAAGTATTGTCAGGGAGTATATTTGGTGTGTTTTTGGCTATGCAGAAATTGGCTGACGGCATTGGGTACAAGGTTATCCTTGGATGATTCTCCAGAAAGAGAATCATAAAAATAATGGAATTTGACAGAAAAAAAAAGGGAAGAGCTAACCACTTGATTTTTTTCCCTTCTCTTTAAACTTCTCTGAGCAATGAGAGGTGCTGTGTTTGGATGGTGTTCTGGGACTAAGTCTCCTGGAGGGGTCTGTGGCTACTAAACAATTTCATTTTGATTCAAGGAAACTTTATGTCTCAAAGTGCATGAAGCAGCGATTCAGCAAATACCTGCCAGAAAAATGAGCTTTGAATGTGTCAGTCTGTCATTATAAATGGGAAATGCCTTCAGAAAAATTTGCCCTTCTGTAATCCTAAACCATGCAGACTTGTGTGGAAATGTTGAAAGCTTTTTTCAGATTTTCACACATCTTAAGGTTGCAGAAGTTTGACTTGCTAATTAAGCTAAGGTACTCTGCCAGTAATGTTTATTAACAGGATTTTGAATTCAGTCCTAATGCTCCTGCATGTGTTTTATTTTGGATTGAACACATTTCTGCATTGGGCTGTCAATATTTTCCATTGTAATGATAAAAGAACTGCAGCAGACATGCAAGATCAAAGACATCAAGCACCAAATCACATAATAATGCAAAGGTCTGCCTCGTGCTACTCTGTCTACCGTTAAAAGGTATTCTGTGGAGTTCTACAGTGAAAGCAATGGGTCAAAATTAGAATTCACTCCCTGCTTTACTAACCTATTGTCTGGTAGTGTGACAAGTAATTCTAAATCTCTCCACATTTATGTACGAAAAAATTTGAAAAGTTTTTAGCATTCACAGGGAGTATAACTAGGCTTAATGGATGTTTAGAAATTCCTACTAATAAGCTGCTTTTCTTCCAAAGCATCTGAAATACTAAAACTAATTAGGTGCTATCTACTTATTAAGTGCTGGAAGATGAATGTTTTTACTGAGTTTTGAGATTCTGGGGAAGAAATTGTGAAGCATAATTATTGTTGGCACTGAATAGTATATATGATAAATAGCATGAAAAAAATTATTTCATTACCGTAGCAGGTTACACTGTAGGAAGGGGAAAAGATTCTGTCTAAGCTGAAAGATGTGACACATTGATAGAACCGAACCCTCAAAAGGGCTCAGGATGGACCCTCAGGATGTCATATGAATTAAGATTAAGGAGAGTGAGTTTCTTTATCATCTAATTTGTATCTAGAAAAGCCTATTTCCAGAACCACAGTGTGCCTGGGAAATATTCAAAGGGCTGCCCTTTGGTAAAGAAAAGAATGAATGAAATAATACTATGGCCATAATTTCAGCATGTTAGTCCCTAAGGTTTCTGAACCACCATCTAGAGACTGAAGACAGGGCCAGAGCACTGCAGTTCTGCAGGAAACCTCAGTGGATTAAGTCTCAACCCTCAGCGTGACCCTGGGAGCACCCAGCCCGTCTCACAGAAGCTGTTCACTGTCAGAGAGATTTTTTTTTTCCCCTTTCTTATATCCAGCTAGGTTATAGCATGGCCTACCTCATGAATTATAGGAAACAACTTAATAGCATTAAAATAAACTTGCATTTCAGTGATTCACTACAGTTATTAGATAAACCAAAGAATAATTATCCTTTTATGACGCAGCTACAAAAGGCTTTAGAGTTTGCTGATTCCAAAGTCAGACACAAAAGACCTCTTTTTCAATTGTGATTTTCCAAGTATTGATAATATTTGTTCCTTTCAAACCATTTTCTGTATGCTGAGAACCATCTGTGGCCTCCAAATGTAGCAAATTTTTTTTTTTTTTTTTTTTTTTTGAGACAGAGTCTCACTTTGTTGCCCTGGGTAGAGTACCAAGGCCTCATATCTCACAGCAAACTCAAACTTTTGGGCTCCAGCGATTCTCTTGCCTCAGCCTCCTGAGTAGCTGGGACTACAGGAACCTGCCACATGCCTGGCTATTTTTAGAGATGGGGGTCTTGCTCTTGCTCAGGCTGGTCTCGAACCTGTGAGCTCAGGCAATCCACCTACCTCAGCCTCGAAGAGTCCTAGGATTACAGGTGTGAGCCACTGCACCTGGCTTTAATCTAGTAGATTTTATATGGCTTACACTCAATGAGGAGATGCATTGGCTTAAAAGTCAAGCTGCAGATGAAGAAGGATGTAAATGATCTCAGAAACATCTGGAACTAGGAACTTAAATGCCAACAAAACCTTCTTTCTCCTCTTAGTTTTACATTTCTTTGAGTTCCAGTTTCACTTGCTCTCCTTTTAGACTATTGCCACAGCATGCTGATTTATGGTTGAAGAGGGGAGGGAAGTGGTGAGGATAATATGACAACCTTACACTCCTAGGAGAATCAGACAGTTATAGCACTGAAAAGAGAAACTCCCACATAAGATGGATGTCATTCTTAGAAGAAATGGTGTTTAGGGGCAGGCAAAACAAGATGTGTCCCTGGTAACAGTCTCATTTAGTCCTTTACAAGTTGCAATGCATAAATGAAAAAATAGCTCTAGAGTGAGGTAGTTGTTTGCTCATGCTTTTGCAGCTCCTAAATGAGAGGACTGTGACTTGAACCTGGGCTTTCTATCTCTCAGAGATAGATATCAGATATCACTATGTAATTTAATCTGTAGTTGGTATGATGATATTGTGATATTGAAAGATTTCTTGGAAGGACCCATGGAGTTTGTAATATATTGTTCCAAGTTTGGGGCTGGCTTCAAAGAGCCCATGAACAATATGAGTCCTTCCTCAAAGTCAGTCGACTGATCAACATCTATTCATTGAGGGTCTTCTATAAGCTGCGTATTGTGTTAACTTTTGAGCTGCAGAAAGGAGGGGGAAGAAAGACAAAATTTTACTAATTAACTAATAAAATGTAAGTGTGAAAAAAGGAAACTACCTGATGCTATGAGAGTATACAGAATAATACAATATATGGGTATATATGGATGTGTGTATTTATGTATTTAATTTATTGGGGTCATGTGGTTATGAAAGTTTTCCATGTGGAAATCCCTGAGGTTATTTAACTATGTCAGAACTGATTCTAAGAGTTGATCCTTAAGTGTGTGTAAATGCTCTAGTTCTTTTTCCAGGGGTCATCTAGTTCTGAAACTTACACTTGACGTGAGTACAAGAAACTTGAATTCATTTTACAGGAAATACATTTACATTATTAAGGAGCAATTAATATCAGTGTCTGTATCAGTTAGTTGTTGCTGTATAATGAATCAAGCACAAATTTAAAGGCCTAAAACAACACTAATTTATTATGTGCCCATAATAATTAAAAATTAAAAAAAAATACCAATTACTCATGGATCTACCAGTTAGTGTAGATTTTTCTAATTTACACTAGGTTTACTTGACTGCACTCATCTATTTTGAGCCAAAGATGCAGCTGGGCTTGGCTCCTTACTGCTGGTTGGCTCAGTCTGTTCACATGAATTTATCTTGAGTCCCAAGCAGCCCCCGAAGGGACCCTCTCTCATGACAAAGGTGGAAGTGTGACAGAGCAAGCCAAGTTACATAAACACATTTAAAGTCTTGGTTGTGTAATGTTTGCTGGCACATAATTAACTGAGGCAATTACATGGCCAAATTCAAAGACAAAGGGTAGAGAAAGACATTCCTATCACAGGGATGCTGGGGACAGTGGGAGCTGGGCAGAGTGACTAGTACTGATCAGCAATCTTATCTATCACAGAGACAATAATAAAAGTGCATTTAAAAAAAATACGTATTAGTAAAAGTATATTTCCAGGTGATTCTAGAGGAGAAGCAAAAATTATAATGAAGGTGCTGACTTTCTAAAGTGACAGATATGCATTTTTGCCACACAGAGAAATAATAATTTTCTTTTTTTAAAAAATTGTTTTCCTATATATTGAACTTCTACTCCACCTACTTTGGTCAATTTTATGTTAGCTAAGGGATCATCTGATTTACAAAGTGCCTTCCTTATATTTTTATGGGCAAGATAGTAGGAATGTGATTTGGCACTATTTTCTCTTTTCAAATCTCAGGCTCAGAGTTGAATTAGTAATTATCCTTTTTAGAATGCATTGTTATTAGTCTATCCAAGGTCATTTTCTTCTTTAGAATATTTAGGGTTTACATTATTTTTATTCCTCATAATTTAATCTTATTCCATTCCCTTTCTTTGTCTTTGACAATGATTCTGAATTTTCCAATGTGTATCTTTCAGTTTATACGTATTCTTCCAAATTTTATATTGATAGCTTTATGCTATTCTATTTTAAAATTAAATACATGGTGTAGTGTTATAAATCTTAACCTTTTTTTTTTCTTTGAATGTAGCACTTCTCTGATAATATCCATTCATGTTACTATGCATACCTATATCCATTGCTTCTCATTACTATTTACTATTTGGGAATTTACATCCAACATATTTCATCCCTTCATTCTCCCAACAATGTAGGCTGAATTTGACTGCTCAGGCTGCCATAACAAAATATTGCAGACTGTGCAGCTTAAACAATAGAAATTTATTTTCTCACAGTTCTGGAGACTGGAAGTTCATGATTAGATGAGGGTCAATTCAGCTCCTGGTGAGGGACCTCTTCCTGACTTGTAGGTGCCACCTTCTCACAGTGTCTTCACATGTCCTTTCCTCTGTGCATACATGGAAAGAGAGAGAGAGAAATCTTAACTCCCTTTCCTCCTAAAAGTTCTATCTCCAAATACAGCCCCACTGAGAGTCAGGCTTCAAGATGTGAATTTTGAAGGAACACAGACAGTCTGTAAGATGTACCTATATGAAAACTTTTTTAGGATTACCGTATCCATTCCAATAGACAAGATTGTGCTGAAGGAATAAACAACCTCATGATTTCAGTGGCCTAATATAACAAAGTTTATTTTTTATTCATGCTGCAGATCCAAGACAGGTCTTAACACAGGTGACATGGTCATTGTAGCCACCCAAGGATCTGGATTGATAAAGATTTCATTTGGACATTTTGCTTCACTACCACTGCAGCAGTAGCAAGGGAGCAATCATCTGCTCACATTTTGGCCAAATCAAATCACATGACCTTACCAATTTTCAAAGGTGCAAGAGAAAAGCTGGTCAATCTTACCGTGTGCCTGGAAGGTTGAGAGGCAGAAATATTTCATAGCTAGCATTAACTTCCATACTATATGTCCAAGAGGGGAATTTCTAGATGATAGAGTGAATAGTCAGTGTTGACATTTTGATATTTTTTGTCACTCGATTTATGCATTTTTATTTACAGGTGACTAAATATTTTCCATTTGACAACAGTCATTTGAATGTTTGCTGAGCAGCTGCTAATTGTGTATCAGACACTGTGCCAGGTCCTGGGGAGGCGAGGATGACAAAAATAAACACTACTTATTCTTATCCTTAGACTGTTTTTAGTCTTCAATTTTTGATCTCCTATTTGTTATAATATGGGAAATGTCACTCATTTTAAAAATAAGGTTTCTATAAAAGTTATTATTTTAAAACTTTTTATTAGTTATATAAGTTATATTTAAAACTTTTTATTCAATCCTTTGAGCAGTCAGACTTCCTTTGTTTATAGACACAAAGGTTAAATTAGCTGCCAGAATTTAAAAGTTGATTGATTTAATATTAAATAATCCAGATTTCTACCTGCTCCAAAAAATAGGAAATTCTATAGAAAAGTGACTGTATCCCTAAAAGAACACTTATTGGTACTTAGTGCTAAGTGGCAGCATCTAATTCAGAATGCTATATTGGCTTGTCAGTAAAGTAAAACATCTTCCTGTTTTACTCAGTTATGTTAACTGACTGGCCTCTACTCATTTTGAATTTGTGGTCTTTGTGTAGAAGATGCATACATTATATGGATGTATACATTATGTGGATGTATCATAATGTTCTTAGCTGTTTCCCCAAGGTTAAACAATTAGGTTATTGCTTAATTTTTCTCAGTTGTAAACAAGGCATAAATCACTATCTATATGTCAGATTCTTGCTTTAGGGCTAATTTTTCTAAAAGGGAAATCACTAAGTCATAGGATAGGGATATTTTAATTGCTTTCCAAAAAGGGAGTACAACACTCTTCAATTATAAATGAGGGTGCATATTTCAATGATAGTGAACTGAAGCTGCATTTTAGAATGTTCTAATCATTACTAATTTAATGAGCACAAATTATATTTTAATTTGGCTTTATTTGATCATCACTGAGATTAAACTGTTTCTGTATTGTGTTAGCTGTTATGCCGTGCTATGTGAAAATTATTTTTGTTTTACCATATATTTGTGTTTGTTATGAGTTTTTTCTGTATTAGTCATATAAACGATTTTGGGAACTTATTTACTATAAATATTTATTGTTCATTTTTTAACTTTATCTATGCTTTCTATGGTAAGGAGAATTTATTTACTTTTTAATATTAAAATAAAGATATTTTCATTTGTTATTTCCTCTACTGTTTCTAACTTTATTGTATCTTTCTCCTATTGAAATAAATTACATAACCACATTATACTTTTCATGGTTGAATTTAAAATTTTGTTTTTTATTACTTTGAAATCTATTTTGATATAAGATATATTTTTTTTTTAGTTTCCATATTTTATTTACTAGCTTTAAATCAGTATTCTAAACAATATATCTTAAATAAAACTTCTCTTCTGCACTGATTTATATACATCATTTAATGTTAAGTTCTTACGTACATTACAGTCTGTCTTATCAACTGGCATTACTTTGTTTCATAAATCTGACTCTTAGCTCTTATGCCATTTCATTATTAAAGCTTCATAGTATACTTTAGTAGCCAAATCTTGTTAAATATTAATCCTTACAACTAAATATTTAACACATAGCTATTTTCATTTATTTCCACTTTTCCAAAGAAAATTTAGAATTATAATTTCAAGTTCCCCAAAGTTTCTAATTGAGAATACGTTTAGAAATAATTGCCATTGAAAAAATAATATTGACACAGACCTTTCACAAAATGTTTATCCCTCTCTTTTTTTTTTTCTTTTCAGATTAAGATAAGGGTACATAAGATTCGATTACATTGTTTGTATTGGTTAGCAAAGGTTCAAGTTGTAGTTGAGCTGTTCACCCAGGAGGTATGCCATATACCTCTATGTTGTACCCATTAGGTGAGAGCTTAACAAACTCCCTCTCTTCGCTTTCATCTCTCCTCCCCCCTCCTGCCTTCCCCCTTCTTGAATATACTTCTTTGTTTTTCTTGTTCATCTACTAGTCTCATATTAGTATTGAGTATGTTGGACACTTGCTTTTCCGTTCTTGTGATACTTTACTTAGGAAGATGTTCTCTAAATCCATCCAGGTAAACACAAAGGATGTAAAGTCTCCATCTTTCCTTATGGCTGAATAGTATTCCATGGTATATACAGGGTGGCCATATAGTTCGTGTGCAATTTAAAATAATTGTCTATATTCCATAGTTTATCCATTCATGAGTTGATGGGTACTTGGGTTGTTTCCACATCTTGGTCATTGTGAATTGAGCTGCAATAAACATTCTAGTGAAAATGTCCTTATGGTAGAATTATTTTATTTCTTCTGGGTAGATACCTTGTAATGTGATTGTGGGATCAAACAGAAGGTCTAATTTGAGCTCTTTGAGGATTCTCCATATTTCTTCCCAAAAAGGCTGTATTAGTTTGCAATCCACCAACATCATATAAGTATTCCCTTTTCTCCACACCTATACCAGCATCTGCAGCTTTTGGACTTTGTGATGTGGGTTATTTTCACTTTGGGTTATTCTCACTTGTGATGTGGGTTATTCTCATCACTTTGTGATGTGAGTAAGGTGATGTCTCTCCACTGTTTAACATTTCTAATTCATAAATGTCTAGCAGAAAATTGGCTATAATTATTTTTTATCCATTTTACATGCTTTGTTGATATTTTGAAGGTTATATTTCCTATTACATTTTCTATCTCTTTATTTCTGGTATTTATGAAAATTTTTATATATTGATAGGTATTTCTATATCCTTCTCAATATTTATTGGTTTCAACTTTCTAATTGATTCAACATGTTTTCTATATTTAATATTGTTGCTATAATAGCAAATAATGATATTTTCCACCTTTCCTTCATTTTCTAATTATTATAATTCATATTTTGATTAAATCCACTATTGTTTTGGTTACAACTGTTAAGACATTAAAAATATTAGTGAAGCTGGATGCAGTGGCACACCCTGTAGTGCCCACCATGTGGGGGCATATTGTGGTTTTAATGGAATTTTAGTCTTTTGCTTTTGGTGTATTATTGTCTATTGATTTGCTAATATCTTCATCAGGTTAACAGGTACTGTTCTTTTTCTGGTTTATTAATTACTTATGTATAGAATTAGAGTTAAAAATAAGTGATTTCTTTTTTGACATCTACTGAGACAACTGAATTTTGACTATTTTGCCAACTGATGTTGTACATTGTGTTATTTATAATATAAGTATAAAGTAATACTTATATTTTTGCTTTTCTGTAGTTCAGGATGAATTATGTATTCATTTTCTATGTTGTTAAATTTTATTTACTAGTACTTCTAAAGATATTTATATTTATATTCATAAATGAGATTTATATTTAGATTTATAAACGAAACAGTGTTTTTCTTTTTTGCTTTATGTTTTTTTTTTTTTTTTTTTTTTTTTTTTTATTGTGGAGAAGGGGCAGGGAAAGAAGGCGGGGGAAGAGGTGAGTGACAGGGTCGGGCCAGTGGCATGGTACCACATTGGCTGTATCTAGGTAGAGGCAGTTTCAGG